>LGRX02004735.1:0-14527 GCA_001247695.2 Cymbomonas tetramitiformis | reverse complement strand
ATAGTTGCAGTACATTTTCGAAGGGTGATGGGCGTGGTAAAGGGGACTTCAATGCAGTATGGTCCGAGGAGATCAAATTGTTCATGGTGAAAAGTGCTGGACTTCGGGTTTAGGCTTAGTTATTATGGGCTCTGACTAGCCCCTAGCCTGACCCTGCTTCCGTCTCGTGTCCGTGACATCCTAGCACTGTACTGTACAGTTGTACAGTACAGTAGTACAGTCATCGTTTCACTGTCTGGGTTTCCGAGAGCATAAAGCTTCGGCCAGACACAAGTTATATGATTATCAGTTTGTCTCCTAGCGAGCTTAGCCGGACAGCGTATCTGTCTTCCTCGCAGGTTATAGGCCGCACCGGCTTTCCGGTGATTCTGATGATGGCACAACGCCTTGCTGTTGCCATGTTCGGCTAAGTAGGACGTAGGAGGGGTTGAGCGCCCACTTGGGCGGTGGTGAATTACTCTTTCAGTATGGCCTTTTGACTTGGCAGTGATGGCGGCACGCGTTGTGCTCGCCTTCGCTGCGCGGGAGATCAGTTAGTGACGGATTATTTTTATTTTACGGAAGCATCGTCGCGGCGAGAGTTAATCTGTTTCGTGCGCCGCTGGCTCCGGCGAGGTCGTTCCACACGTGACTGATTTTGGCCGCTCTCATGGTTCCGCTTACGACCTGAGAATTTTGATCTGTCGGCTGAGACTTCTACAAACTATCTGGCCGCTGTAAGCGTTCTTCCACCATCTCCCTGTTTAGCTCAACCTTCTTCCCTGTCTCTTCATCATGGTTACCACAGCAAATAGATCGACGCGGTCTCGCGTCCGTAGATTGGAAACGATTTTTGATGACGTCGGTGCGCAGCACGCTGCGACTCCGCACACGCCGCAGCTGCCAGCTCCGACCACCGCAGCTGCGAGAGAGATTTTGGACAAATGTAAGCAGTTGGCTCGTGACAGTTTCGACAGGAAAGTTGCAAAAACCGTTGCCACTAAGATTCTAGGCGACAAATCGGAGCGCTTTGCAGGAACAGAAGCAGACGCAGTGGACATTTTTTCACAATTGATGCATGAGCTTCGCACGCAGTTTGTGCTCCAATCATCGGCGTTTGCTCCCCTGTTTGACTTGACTGACATGGCAGTTGAGGCTAGGCATGAGGCAAATGAGTTATTGCTCTCGGCTCTGACATTTCTGGCTCGCCCTGGCTCACCTGCTCGTGACTGGCTTGAGGCCTCTGGGTCCGACGTTCCTGGAGATGGCAAGCGCGCTGCCCTTGAGGTGGTGCGCATGCTCCAGGAACGTTCGGAACCCTTTGACTCTTTTGAGTTGCTGCTGGCGGTCCGAATCCCCAGCAGCAAAGATCCTGATCGTGGCATCCGCGAGTTCAATGGCCTGTTGAGGGACGTTCAGCGTTCCCACAACTTGCCGGAGGACGCGGTGAAGCGGCAGTTTCTGAAGGCTCTCGGCGATTCGTGGCTATACCGTGATTTGGCTAACTCTCTGGCTCGGGCTGACCAGCGGCAGGGCGTGTCTCTCCTGACTATTCAGGCTCGTGTGCGGGAGCAGTTCCGCCACGGCCTGAAAGTCTCTGACGCCCCTGTCTCTGCTCTGTCATTCGGCGATGGCGCGTCTGACCTGGCTGCGGCGTTATCCAGCCTGCAGAAGCAGCTTGAGCGCATGCAACAGGACATTCGTGACCTGAAGCGGCAGAAGCGGGAAGAGCCTCCGCCTGCGGGCAAGCACCTTACCCGCTCTGCTGCCAAGCTTCATCGTGCTGGTGTTAAGCCACTTGGCACCGCTCCTCCTGTCTCATTTGACAAGAAGCGTGGTGCCTTCGTGCCCCACTGCCAGAATGCGGTGTGTGCACAAAGTGGTTTGAAGCACTGGCATGCTGAATGCCCCAACGGCGGTCTTCACTCTGCCCACTATTGTAGTGCGGTTGAAGACTACGAGACTGACTGCTTGGCTGTTCGTTTCCAGCGTTTTTATGACGCGGGAGATGAGCACGCCTTCGAGTCGCTCTGCACGATGGAGGGTCGCCCAGAGGTGTGCGAGCTGTCGGCGCATTCTTTTGTGACGGCTTAGCCCACGTCTCTGCGGCACTTTCAGGATGCGGCGGCTTCCGCTCAGGATGCGGCAGCTGACGATGACGGCGTGGCTCACTTTCCTCTGGCCACATTCCACTCGGGTGCACGGGGTTCGATTCCGCCACCGCCTGCGGTTCGGGATCCCTCTGCACTCGTGGCTGGTGGTGTGCCTACGGCTCATGACCCACCAGTGGCAGTCCCTGGCTCTCTCGGCTTGCCTGGTTCTGTCCCATCGCTCCAGCTTGGCGACTCTGCACCGGCTCCGCTGTTTGCTGGCATGACGATTGAGGCTTCTGACATTGGCTCTGAGGTCTCTGACAACGACCAAGGCTCTGACAATGGCTCTGACGGCGAGCAGCAAGTGGCTTTTGACTCCTTCGGCACTCTTGAGCATGGCTCTGACAGGGGGGCATCGCCACTAGCAGCTCCGATGTGCCGTCCACGGGCACCGCCGAGTTTTCTCCGGTGTGCGTTAATGTCCTCGATGCTCTGTTGTTCTCTACTGGCCAGTGCTACGGCATCTCTGATTGCCGTGGGCGGTGGTGACAGGGGCCTGGTTGAGCCCGGAGTCACCGTCCATCGGTCTACTGGGGATCTCTTTGCTTCGGATCTGCCACTTGGCTCTCTGGGCATCCGTGATTGGCCGCCTGACGATCGAGTTCTTTTATCTCTTTCTTCAATGTTCAAACCGCCATGGGGATCTGCTTGTATGGGTTCTTCGGTTGATTTACTTTCTGCTGTGGAACGCCTTGCCCACTTGAACCTGGTGGTGCTCAATTTCAAAAAGACAGTCTGCAATTCACTTCGGGATTACTCTGTATTTACATCCCAACCGCTGAACTCAGCTCTGCTGACCAGCTTCAAAGTGGCTGAGTTTCTTGTCAATCATCCTGGCAGCTTGATTAGCTTTAGCCCAGTAGTGGGATGACCGGGTCAAGACCCCGGCACCCAGCTAGAAGTGATCGGTTTCCACCGAGTTGCACGTAGGTGTTTGTTTGTTATCACGTGGCTGTATACCCTGTACCTGCCTTGCTAGGTAGTCACACCCACGGGTGGTGTGCTGGACTTCGGGTTTAGGCTTAGTTATTATGGGCTCTGACTAGCCCCTAGCCTGATCCTGCTTCCGTCTCGTGTCCGTGACATCCTAGCACTGTACTGTACAGTAGTACAGTACAGTAGTACAGTCATCGTTTCACTGTCTGGGTTTCCGAGAGCATAAAGCTTCGGCCAGACACAAGTTATATGATTATCAGTTTGTCTCCTAGCGAGCTTAGCCGGACAGCGTATCTGTCTTCCTCGCAAAAAGCGACCTCGCCATGAACGATCCCCTCAATCATCATCACCAAGTGATGCGGAGCGACATCGAACCGGCTTGCCTTCGGCTATAGCCGCCGCCCTCGTCCAAGGGAAGGCGCCCCCGTACAACAATCTTCGTTAGCCAAGCGCGCGATGAGAAATCCCGCGCAAGGCGGTGCTTTAGCCGATCGAGAGCCGATCAAACCTTCCAATGCTCGAGGGTAGGTCGCGTCTGGCGGGTCCCATCCGACGTGGGACATTGTTTTTCGAGCGGATTCCGCAAGGCCTTTGATGGAAATGTACGTGGGAGATCAAACTTGGTCGAAAAAATATGGACCCGGACGTGATTGGCGCCAACGAAGTGTCCATATTGGGCATTTCGCGGTCGCCGGCAGGTCGCGTCTGGCGGGTCCCATCCGACGTGGGACATTGTTTTTCGAGCGGATTCCGCAAGGCCTTTGATGGAAACGTACGTGGGAGATCAAACTTGGTCGGAAAAATATGGACCCGGACGTGATTGGCGCCAAAGTGTCCATTTTGGGCATTTCGCGGTCGCCGGCAGGTCGCGTCTGGCGGGTCCCATCCGACGTGGGACATTTTTTTTCGAGCGGATTCCGCAAGGCCTTTGATGGAAACGTACGTGGGAGATCAAACTTGGTCGAAAAAATATGGACCCGGACGTGATTGGCGCCAAAGTGTCCATATTGGGCATTTCGCGGTCGCCGGCAGGTCGCGTCTGGCGGGTCCCATCCGACGTGGGACATTTTTTTTCGAGCGGATTCCGCAAGGCCTTTGATGGAAACGTACGTGGGAGATCAAACTTGGTCGAAAAAATATGGACCCGGACGTGATTGGCGCCAAAGTGTCCATTTTGGGCATTTCGCGGTCGCCGGCAGGTCGCGTCTGGCGGGTCCCATCCGACGTGGGACATTGTTTTTCGAGCGGATTCCGCAAGGCCTTTGATGGAAACGTACGTGGGAGATCAAACTTGGTCGAAAAAATATGGACCCGGACGTGATTGGCGCCAAAGTGTCCATTTTGGGCATTTCGCGGTCGCCGGCAGGTCGCGTCTGGCGGGTCCCATCCGACGTGGGACATTGTTTTTCGAGCGGATTCCGCAAGGCCTTTGATGGAAACGTACGTGGGAGATCAAACTTGGTCGAAAAAATATGGACCCGGACGTGATTGGCGCCAAAGTGTCCATTTTGGGCCGCATTTCGCGGTCGCTGGCAGGTCGCGTCTGGCGGGTCCCATCCGACGTGGGACATTGTTTTTCGAGCGGATTCCGCAAGGCCTTTGATGGAAACGTACGTGGGAGATCAAACTTGGTCGAAAAAATATGGACCCGGACGTGATTGGCGCCAAAGTGTCCATTTTGGGCATTTCGCGGTCGCCGGCAGGTCGCGTCTGGCGGGTCCCATCCGACGTGGGACATTGTTTTTCGAGCGGATTCCGCAAGGCCTTTGATGGAAACGTACGTGGGAGATCAAACTTGGTCGAAAAAATATGGACCCGGACGTGATTGGCGCCAAAGTGTCCATATTGGGCATTTCGCGGTCGCCGGCAGGTCGCGTCTGGCGGGTCCCATCCGACGTGGGACATTGTTTTTCGAGCGGATTCCGCAAGGCCTTTGATGGAAACGTACGTGGGAGATCAAACTTGGTCGAAAAAATATGGACCCGGACGTGATTGGCGCCAAAGTGTCCATTTTGGGCATTTCGCGGTCGCCGGCAGGTCGCGTCTGGCGGGTCCCATCCGACGTGGGACATTGTTTTTCGAGCGGATTCCGCAAGGCCTTTGATGGAAACGTACGTGGGAGATCAAACTTGGTCGAAAAAATATGGACCCGGACGTGATTGGCGCCAAAGTGTCCATTTTGGGCATTTCGCGGTCGCCGGCAGGTCGCGTCTGGCGGGTCCCATCCGACGTGGGACATTGTTTTTCGAGCGGATTCCGCAAGGCCTTTGATGGAAACGTACGTGGGAGATCAAACTTGGGCGAAAAAATATGGACCCGGACGTGATTGGCGCCAAAGTGTCCATTTTGGGCATTTCGCGGTCGCCGGCAGGTCGCGTCTGGCGGGTCCCATCCGACGTGGGACATTGTTTTTCGAGCGGATTCCGCAAGGCCTTTGATGGAAACGTACGTGGGAGATCAAACTTGGTCGAAAAAATATGGACCCGGACGTGATTGGCGCCAAAGTGTCCATATTGGGCATTTCGTGGATTGCCTTAAATATGGTGTGTTTGGAGTCTTGAAAACGGGGCTTCCAAAATTGGCTCCATCTTTTTCCAGTTAGAAATGCATTTGGAAGATCATTTTACATTTTTAGTTACCAAAAAACTTTTGGGGTCGAAATTCGATGTCCGCGGAGCATGTCAAACTCGATATCGTGGTTTGGGATATTCGGTGTAGCATGGCAATCACCCGCCCGGCAACGATAACATGGTCCGTAGCCTCGCAGTAAAAGGTCTTTTTGTGTCTTGGCTTCAGGGAAGAAACGTTGCAGCAGCCGCAGCCTTTGTTGCGGTGTGTATTTTTATGGCAGACTCAGAATCTGCGCAACGTACACATCTCGCGAAAGAGTCTACTCTTGAGCAGGTACGGTCCTTCCGCTGTCGGGCAGCTCATTCTTCGCACCAGGCCCACCGCTGCAACTGTGCGCATACAGATCTTTCGCTGCTAAGAAATTTGTGCCAAGATAGCATGGGTACTTTTGGTATTTCTCAGCGTTGTTTCATATTCTGTGTTTTTGCAGGCCGCAGTCCGAGGAATGTAATTCCGTGCTTGGGATCAAACGCAGCGGTCCGGCTAACGGGGCGTTTGAGGCGCAGGGTACTCTACACAGGGTGAGATGTTTATCATCGTTCAATTTGTTGAAGGTTTCAATACTCGCACTGACCGCAGGTGTGCTGCACGTTGCAGTTCAAGGTTACAGGCGGGTGAGCCAAGGAATACATAAAGAAAGAGGGGTTGAAGTCTCCGTGGGATACCCCCACAGAGGTCAAGTTGAAATCTTGACAGCCTCACTCCGGGCGCACACCCAGCTTCATTGTCCGCTGTCGAGTTTGTTCCCGGGACCTGGGTCTGAGAATCGTAATACTTTTCCCGACGCAAAGCAAGCACTGAAATCAAGCAAGCATAGCACAGCAACGGCAAGTGCGGGTATGCCGCTTGCGGCACACAGACCACTGTAGCAAGTAGCGATTAAGGGGTTGCAGTCTCAATGGGATAGCCCCACTGAGCTCAGGTTCAAATCCTGACAGCCCCGTCTCGGGCGCACACCACTGATGGGCAGTGCCCAGCAGGGTGTCTACCCATCAGGGTGTGCGCCCGAGACTTGCTTTTGGCAGCATTTCACACCTTGCTTGGCATTATAAGGCAGGTTTTCGCACTGCATAGTACACAGCACTCCATAGCAGACGCATAGCACGTAAAGCATATCATTACACGGAAAAGTACAACCTGGCTTAGAATAGCATGGCATAGCGGGGCGATGGCAAAGGCTCGGGAGTTTATATGCACTGCAAACCGTTGCATTTCATTGAGTTTGTATATATTGCAAACCGTTGCATTTCATAACACATATCCCGTAAATATGGGATCAAGGGGTTGTAGTCTCACTTGGATACCCCCATTGAGCTCAGGTTCAACTCCTGACAGCCCCGTCTCGAGGCACACCTGAGATGGCAAGTGCCCAACGGGGTGTGCGCCCAACATGTCGGTGTAGAGAGCATGATTTCACGTTTACCATGGCATAGCATAAAACAGCAGGGCAAGCCAAGCATGGCATACCAGCACTCGACCACAAACCATAGCATACACACACACACACGGGGGTCCCATTCTTCACCAGTGAGCTCCAGAGAAGCCGGATAAGTGTCCCGAAGAGTGTGCCGAATCGTTTGATCCCTAGTGAGAGTACATCGTGTATCCGATCCTATGTGGCTATGTGATGCCAAAGGAGCCAGTCCAAGGATAAGCCACACACACGCGACACCTCAACAACATAGCACAGCAAGGGAGCTGCAGGGTTTTCGTGTCAGGGACACGTAAGCAGTGAAGCGCACTATTTTGAAGTCAGCATATCACATGAGCACTGCATCAGCAAATCATCGCATCGGGTGTCTGGGCTAGGCTAGACAGGTGTGGGGCATTTGCATATGCATAGCACAACACAACAATGGCCGCTGCATATGCTTATATGCGTGGCAGTGAGGGAGGGGCTGTAGTCTCAGCGGGATATACCCGTGCTGAGCTCAGGTTGAACTCCTGACAGCCCCATCTCGGGCGCACACTCGATTGGGCACTGCGAGTGCCCAGCCGAGTTTGCGCCCGAGACTCAGCGGCACAAAGCGATGCGCAGCATGGCATATTATAGTTACGCCCACAGCAGAGCACAACACCGCACAACAGGGCACGGCACAACATATGCATAACACGGGCACAGCACAGCACAATAATCGCACATGCATATGCACAGCACAACAGTGGCCATTGCATATGCATAACACAGCATAGCACACCATATGCATATGCGTAGCATAGCACAGCACAACACAGCACGACACAACTTTTGCATGTGCATAGCACAGCATCTGCATCTCCATAGCACAAGGCATCATATGCATATCACAACATAGCACAGCATAGCATTTGCATATGCATAGCACAACACAGCAATGGCCGTTGCATATGCTTATATGCGTGGCAGTGAGGGAGGGGCTGTAGTTTCAGCGGGATATACCCGTGCTGAGCTCAGGTTGAACTCCTGACAGTCCCATCTCGGGCGCATTACATGGTATAATTACATGGTCCGAATGTTTTGTGCCACACATCGAAGGAAGGATGCCCTGTTTCCTCAACAACCTATCAACTGGCAGCGAGGATGGCTCGATGGTTGGAGCCCGCCATCTGCGGTATCTGGGGACATGGACATTATATTATGTCACACCTTTGCAATTTTTAGCACCCGGCAACCTCAGCAACTTTCATAGTCAGTTTTTGGATTGATATGATATACGCATCTGGGGGACACTGATACGGGCTGATATGCGAGCCCTTAGTATATCATATAAAATAATAGAAAGCGTTGTGTTATAGGACGGTAACACACGCGTAAGTTATTAGCGGGGATGAGTGCAGACTTCTGTGAGAAGATACTGCTCTAGCACAACGCTAGCTCATCTATACCGAATGTCTCCCATCGCATAGATGGTACCGCTATTGGGTTGTGAACCCGAGACATTGGTTGAACGACTGGTATCGGCAGAACGAATGATGCGTTCGCCCTATGATACCCGCATGCTTGTTCCGCACATGCTAGAAGCGAAGATGATTTCTTCTCCGAACCGTTTGGTACTTCAAGATTGTATCTTGCTTCGCCATCTTCGAGTTCGACATACGAACTCTTGATGACAGGTGTCATTCAAGTCTTTCCTTGAATAATGACAGATGATGTGACTTATCATCTCGCGATGACATGTACAATCATAGTCGACCGTACTGACGATTGTCTGTCATTATAATATATGACATGACTCGACATGACATGACATGGTATGACATGTTTGACAGGTATGACACGTATGACATGTATGACACATGTGTCATCGGTCATAACCCTGACAGATCTCCCCTCTTAAAAGAGTTGTGACCTCACAACGGGCATACCTTTGTATATGTCTTTGATGTCTTTGTTGTTGTTGCTTCTTGCTGGTACCAGTCTTCTTACACCGATTTGAGGCGTCCCTCATGGTGTTTTTAGGATTTTGGGGGGAACTGAGTCCACTTTAGTCCCTCACCTTAGCATGATGCCTTACAGGCTAATGCCTTACAGTTCTTAGGATGTAGCCCCCTTTGAATTGCGTATCGTATTGCAGAGTGACGATTCAAGGTTCAATGAATTGCGTTTCGTGATACAGATTGACGCTGGATTACTGATTGATCCACACGTATCGTGCGTCAGAGTGACGATTCAAAGTATCCGAGGTGTACGTTACGGATTATTTGCGCTAGCCGTCGACGCTTTTGCGAACGATGATCCCACGAATTAACAATTTCTCATTAATCGAACGATTCTCGGCCTTATATATACATAACTGATCGTTTGCTGTTCGTTTCCACAGTTATTATATATTGTGCACCCAACCCTTCCTCCCCTCTTGAAGCAACTTCGGAGGTTCACAGGCGGTCATGGGGAGCCCTTTGGATGTTTCCGGAGTTATTTCACCGGGGGCTTGTTTTAATGCAAACAGAGTGGCGCTGCTTAACGGGATTGGATTTATAATCCTTTACCCGGTCTGCTCACTCTTGAATTATTGGTCCAGTACGCACGCTTTGACGAACGTCTGTCGCGATGAGTGAGAGTGGATTCGCCACGTACTAATGTGAAATTTATTTTAGCTATGTTTGTCAGGCATAACTTAGGATCACAACTCCGTCTACCTAAGTCGATGTCTCCGGTAGCTTCGGATGACTGGCCACAGAATCCGATGACTAACCACGGTCTTGGCAAAGGTAGCATTTAGCAGTTTTTATTTATCCACAGATATGATATCTCGCATGTATGCGTATCTGTGCAAGGGTATGATTTTGTACAAGGCTCACTACACCTTTAGCAAGGAAGGATCAATTTCCTGCTTCTATGCAACATAATGATAAAACCTTAAGAGCAAGGTATATAGATGATCGACATGTATTAGTATATATTACAAGAAGTAAGGGCATCAGGCTTAATATAATGTCTATAGCCTTCATAGGCAGCTATTATGTATGCTGCATTGGTCAGCTCTGTGGCTTTGACCCAGGTGTCATGCTCAGGGCCGTAGCCTGTATATCGCACTAAGTAGTACTTGACACCTCTAGTGATCTTATCTGAGAGTATGTGTGATATCTCAAACAGTGGTTGCCCTTCTTCGGTGATCATCTGTGGCAGAGGCAAAGGTGCTTGAATCGAGTCGTTATACAGCTCTAATCTGGATACAGGCTGTACCGGATGAATACGGATATCGAGGTCTCCGAAATCTAACTCGTATGCACGCCCATGGCTAAGCACTTTGGATATGGTAAACGGCCCAATATATGGCTGCTTGAAGTGTCTGCCTGCCTCTGTCAAACCAGTCCATTGGATAAACTCGGTCCGTAAAAGAACTTTCTGCCCAACTGCATATTGCCGTGGCATGTGAGTCTTATTGAATCTGGCTTGGCTAATTTCTGCTGCTCGGGAAATGTTGTCTACCGCGTTGGCATGTACAGCCGAGTACTGGTCAAAATGATCTCGAATAGCTCTTTGCATTGGAACACGAGCTTCTGGCGGAATAGTGATTACCAGATCATGAGGCGAAAGTGGTTGCGCCATCGAGTCGAGATAGAATGGTGAATAACCAGTTGATGCAGAAACTGTGTTGTTGATTGCAAACTCCACCAGAGGCAACTTGTCCTCCCACGAATTGGCTGAAGTATCATTGCAACAACACCTGTGGATGAAAAAAATACTATCTAATCAGTTTATAAACCAGAGGATGGTGAATATCGAATCATGAATCAACAAATTGAAAAGTACCTGAGGATATCCTCGATGAAGGCATGGCTCCTCTCATTGGCTGCATTCGATTGTGGATGGTGTGAAGACGTCATAGACAATCTCGTACCAGTAGATTTCCACAGTGTCTGCCAGAATGTAGAGGTGAATCTGGGGTCTCGATCTGAGATGATGTTCCTCGGAAGACCATGGAGCTTGAAGATATGCTGCATATATATAGAAGCAGTATGCTGAGCTGTCCAGGTCATGCTGAAGGGAATGAGATGACAGCGATGAGAGAATTGGCACATTACCACAAATATACTGTCGTGCCCATTAGTGGTGATAGGCAGGTCAGTGATCCAATCAAGAGATACATCTAGCCATTTTGTTTTAGGCACAGAATATCGTATATGTGCCTGACCATAAGAAGAAGAAAAAAAAAATGTAACATACTCCTACCGGAGACGTGATGTTAGGAGGTGCACAGCTGTCAAGCCTGCCCCTTTATTTCTACCTACCTACAGATGTCCCAGGCAGTTATCACTTGCAAAAGTTAAAACCCTCCCTGCAGCCCTGCCTCATAACGGGAGGCTGCAGTTCAGACGGCACGGGCGACAAGCGGTTAAAGATGTCCCCACTGTTTTTTGGCAATGGCAAGCAAGTTTGTCCGATGCCAAGTGAGGCCGTCTACTAGTGGAACCCCTAATGGGGTCTCCCAGTATGCGGCCCGGTGGGGGTGCATATCCTAGGATAAATGCTATTCTAAAAGCACAAGTTGTGCTCCAACTAGAGCAAGATCTGCAGATGGTAGGCGTTGAGCAGATATTGTGGTCAAATGAAGATGCGCCAGTCTAGTGACCACGCCGCTGCCGCCGCTGAAAACCCCCAGATGCGTCGTGGTGTGGGGGACGAAAAGCGGTTGCCGGCTCTGTCGTGCCTGCCCCGCTAGGTTGCCAAACTCGTCGGCCGCTGACTCGCTCCCAGCAGGTCCTGCACAATGCGCGCTGAGTGAAGGCGCGCCAGGGAAATGTAGCTGGCGGAGTTCCGGCTTTCAAACGTGCTGGTCATAGACCTCCACGTCCAAGCCGTCCGCCTCATGCCAGGGGTCCTCGTACTCGAGGTCGGCGATGTCCTCGTCCTGCGCGTCCCCCTGCGCAGCTGCTTTCCCCTTTTTGCTCGTTCTCGGTGGGCTAGGCGGCACCGATGCCGGTTTACCACTACGTTTCTCACCAGGAGAAGGCGGTGTGCCAGACGGTGCACGCTGAACGATGTCCGAAAACGTCGTGTCCGAAACCGCTGCACCACAGGATGGCGCCGCAGTTTGCGTGAAGTCTCTGGACTTCACTGTTCCAGAGGCGTTACCAAAAGTGAAGGATGCACCTGGCACGACTGTTGGCAAAACGGAAGGAGTCGTGAAAAACCCCGTCGTCGCTGGCGGATCTCTCCGCTCAGCGCGCTCCTTCGCGTTCTGTCGCTGCGTGGTTCTCCTGAGGGTCCTGACGCTTGGCCCCTGCGATGAGGCGGTGCCACGCGTGGATGCAGAAGGCGGAAACGTCGATGAAGTCGCCAAGCCCGGTGCTGTCGTGCTAGCCCGCTCGAATGCGGGAAGGCACACCGTTGCCGCTGCTGCAACTGCTCGAGTCGCGTGCAGAGCCAGATGCGTTAGGCTCTGTTGCGGCGTAAGCGCGATGGACTCGTCGTCACCGATGCACTCCGGCAGGGCCGCCCCCTGCCTTCGTGCTAGCCTTTGTGCTCTCAGCGCAGCCTGAGCTGTGCTGATGAGTATCTCCAGGCTCATCTCCGCTGCTTCGTGCTGCGGACTCGTTGCCGGTCCGCCAGATGTCGGCTTTCGCCCCCCCATGTCGTAAGAGCCCGCTTTACCACAAAATTCTCGTGAATAATTTCAAAATCGTCTTCCCTTTATCCATTATATCGCTTGAAATTTACCATAAAATTTTTGGGTGAGAGCGTTGCGCAGCCGCCGAACCCATCCCTGACCATAAGGCTTGTGTCGTCTCGTTTTCTGGCGTTGACAAACGGGGCACTCCCGAATGTACTGGATGGCTGCCGTTGTCATTCCTGGCCAATAATATCGGCTACGCAGTAGATGAAGCATGCGATTTTTGCCTACATGACCAGAAATAGTGGCTGAGTGGCACTCATGAAGGAGAATGTGGCGAAGCTGTGTGATCTCACCGTCATCTGTGGGGACTTTAGCTGTAGGTGGAATGTACAGCTGTCTGCCATATATGGTTTTGCGGTAGATCAACCCCTGAATGAGCTCGAAGCTGAAGCTGCTGACTGACTGTGATGAAGTCGATGATGTCAGCTTAGCCAAAATAGTATGTGCAAATGTATCACGATCATATTCGGATATAATGATGTCGTGTAGCTGATGAGCTGATGAAGAAGATATAAGAGCGATGAATGTAGGATCTGCAGATGGCATGACTTCGCTGATGTCTATGTGTTGCAGACAATTAGTGAGTTCAAAGAGTGCAGAGATCGATACGAGTGAGTGCATCTGCGACCTTGTTCTTTTCGCCAGCAATGTGCTCTATACGGAAGTTGTACTCGGAGAGCTCATCCAACCACCTCGTTTGGGGCTTAGTGTGGATTTAGACTGGAAATAAACCAGTGGCTGATGATCTGAGCGTACAATAGTCTCAGGAGCTCCCAACAAGATGTGGCGAAAGAATCGGAAGCCCTCCACAATGGCAAATAGCTCGATCTCAGGAATAGGCCAACGTCTCTGTGTATCGGATAGAGTGACGCTGTGATAGCCACATGGCTTCATACCTTTTCCTTGATCTGGAGTATCACTTGACCAACGTGTGTGCCTGATCCATCGACCTCCATAATAGATGGCAGTTTCTGATCTGGAAGCTGTAGTACTGGAGCGTTACAGATGGCACTTTTGAGGTTATCAAATGCCTGCTGCTGCTCAGATTCCCAGACAAACTCTGCATTATCTTTAAGGAGACGATTGAGCGGCTCGGCAATCTTGGAGAACTTTGGTATGAATCTCCTGAACTGACCGACCATGCCCAAGAATGACCGAAGGGATGACTTGCCATCTTTAGCCATACGGCGTAGAGGCTGCTTTCCAACGGTAGGACCATAAGACACTGGAGGCTGAATTGCCATGACTGCTCGGATTCTGTCTTCGATGATGGACAAGCCTGCTTCAGAGATGTGATGTCCGATAAAGTCTATGGATCTTACGAACAACTCCACCTTGGAAGGCCTGATGAAGAACTGATGTTCTCTGCAACGCTGGAGAAACTGTCGGACATGACTCACGTGGCTGTCAAAATCCGGACTGTATACGATAGTATCATCCATGAAAATGACAAGAAACCGATCGATGAAGTCGAAGAATGCCCGATTTCCTACACGTAGAGCTGTTGCAGGAGCATTGGTCAATCCGAAAGGCATAACTGTCCACTCATAGGAACCGTATCTGGTGCGAATAGCTGTTTTGTGAATGTCATCTGGATGTATAGGGATCTGATGGAAAAACTGATTGAAGTCAAATCTGCTAAACCATCGTGCACCTTTTAGCTGTTCAAGAAGGGTGTCGTGAGGTGGCAATGGATACGTGTCCTTAATTGTGATGTTATTAAGGGCT
>LGRX02004734.1:0-19349 GCA_001247695.2 Cymbomonas tetramitiformis | reverse complement strand
GTAATCGCTCACCTTTAAGGAAACTCGACGTTAAGGAAGCAGCCAGCGTTTTGGGGGAGGGGGGGTACCCAAGTTGACGAGAATAGCTGGCTGGTCTTTTTTGCTAAGGAAATTCTCCAAAATAAGGAAATTGGTTGCTGGCAGATCACCGAGAGTGGATTCTCTTAAATTCTATGAAAATAAGAAAATCACGCTGACTGGGGTCTGGGAGGGCTGCATTGATCTTTCGTTTTTTTGACTTGACAGCGTTCAGCACGATGTCTTTAAGTTCTAAGTAGTCAGCTTCAGAAATAATCGCGTCGTCATAATCTTGCTTCAATTCTTTAAGCTGCGCACGGCTCTCTGGGTCCATACTGTAGTTGGCGGACTCCACAGTGGCGGACTCTCTAAATTTTAAGAATTTTAAGAAAGCTGCTGGGCTGAGTTACGTGGACGTGGATGAGTTTAAGAAATTAGCTGGCTGGCTCGAAATCCGAAATTCCTTATTCTTAGCGATTCTCTTAGGACGCGACGCTGGCGGGGGGGGGGGTACCCAAGTCGATGGGAATGGCTGACTGGCCCAAAATCTCCGGTTTTCTTAAAGGTGACGATCTGATATGTCCCACGGTCACGATCAATTGATTGTGATAATGCAAATCGAGAATCGATCGATGGTGATAATTCGGATTAGGCATCAATCGATTGTAATTCTCGGAGGTGGGTATCAATCGATTGTAATATTCTGATTGTGCATCAAATATGCATCAATTGATTATGATATTCTGATATATTGATGGTATCAGAATATCAAACAATCGATACCATGCCTTGCAAAATTCACAGGTCGTGAGCGGAACCATGAGAGCGGCCAAAATTAGTCACGTGTGGAACGACCTCGCCGGAGCCAGCGGCGCACGAAACAGATTAACTCTCGCTGCGACGATGCTGCCGTAAAATAAAAATAATCCGTCACTAACTGATCTCCTGCGCAGCGAAGGCGAGCACAATGCGTGCCGCCATCACTGCCAAGTCAAAAGGCCATACCGTAAGAGTAATTCACCACCGCCCAAGTGGGCGCTCAACCCCTCCTACGTCCTACTTAGCCGAACATGGCAACAGCAAGGCGCTGTGCCATCATCAGAATCACCGGAAAGCCGGTGCGGCCTATAACCTGCGAGGAAGACAGATACGCTGTCCGGCTAAGCTCGCTAGGAAACAAACTGATCATCCTATAACTTGTGTCTGGCCGAAGCTTTATGCTCTCGGAAACCCAGACAGTGAAACGATGACTGTACTACTGTACTGTACTACTGTACAGTACAGTGCTAGGATGTCACGGACACGAAACGGAAGCAGGGTCAGGCTAGGGGCTAGTCAGAGCCCATAATAACTAAGCCTAAACCCGAAGTCCAGCATGGTTCGCTCTGGTCCCAAGCCTTGCAGAGTTCTTTCAATCGCCAAAGAAGGTTGCAGGTTGACGCGCTTTAAGATTAGGAGCAATTGCTTCTTAAAGCTTCGCGACGTCAACCACAAATGCAAACCTTGCCTTGCGTGCAAGGCGGTTCGCAACAAAACCTCTCGCATTCGCGAGAGTCTATACAATGGGTTCATGTCTTCCAAGGCATCGTTCAAGGAAATCATTTCCTTCTTGTATCCCGCAATTGACTTGCCCGATGGCAGGGTCGAGCGTGTTTACAAGGACCTCGCATCGGGGGAGTTCGCTCCACCCGCTAATTTCTGTACCTTGACTGACGTAAAAGTCCTCACAACGGCTCTCAAGCCTAAAGGCATGAAGGCCACTGAGATAGTGGACCCTCTTGCCTCTAGCGAAACCCTTATCAACGCGCTTCTCAAGAACATCGCTGACGCGGGCCACCCTTCGCTTGTCCCCACCCCACGGGCCACCCATCGCTTGGCACGCCATGTCACGCCCCACGAGACATCAACGAAGGCATTGTCAGGGTAGACGAGGGGGTCGATTACGGACGGGGGGGGGGCTGCCCCTCCCTCCAAACTCTCCCCACGACCCCTCTATCTCGCCGCGGCGCCGGCGCGCGGGCGCCCCAATTTAATCCAAGCGCCACGCCAGCGTTGGCGGCATCCCAACATCCAACATATGCACAATGGTGGTAAGACAACCCTAATCGCGTGCGATAATGCAAGTTAAGAATGATACGGGTATTTTCGGTAGAGATGCAACGCACCATGGTAGCTCAAAACAAATCTAAACTAAAATGTACGGATGATATCACGAGTCACATATGAATAATTGCCACGAGGTATGTGCCATTTACATAAAGGGTTTATATTATTCTGGGAGCAAATTTTGATTGTACCGGGAAGAATCAATTTTTGCTATATATTTCAGGAACAATGGACATTTCTGTAGCAAATGTTGATTGTTTACGGTCCAATTAACTCGGGCAGTGGCAATTACACGGGGGGGTGTGGGGGAGGTGGGGGGTTCACTTCTTCCTCTTTGAGACGTTGAAACGTTGAGACGACGCGAGACGCCTCCACATCATCCCAAGCGTCAACCCTCTACCTCCCCTAACCCCCATCCCCTGGCCCACGCACCGCCCGAGTACCACCCGTGGACCGCCCCCACGACCGCCAGCGCCAGCTATGCACCTAGAATCTACGTTTTTGCACCGGAAATATATACGGTTTTTCATTGTTTCCGGTACAATCAACTTTTGCACCGAAGAGCTTTTGCACCGGAACGAATCCGCGTTGGAGTCGAGGTGCCATGGCTTGCACCGGAAATCATCAAAAATTGCTCCCGGAAAAATTAAAACCTTTACATAAATATACCTTATTAATATGAGCAATATTTACCATTTTCGACGTTGTATAACGCCCTAAATATTGTGAATCGCAAAGATGCAACTGACCATCGGTTTGCCCGACATCGAAATAGGTCAAGAAGAGTTTGACAATAGTACCGAATTAGTTCATTTGCATCGGAATTAAAACCCAAACCTTTAATATCCGCTTTTTACGTTTTTAGGCGTTTCATGGCGATGTGGATGCCAATCACCCCCGGGCGGCGTATCGCAGCCAGCCCGTCAAAGTACCCGGCATTGTAAGTTCATCGTGGGAACCCACGCCGTCAAAAGGTTTGTGCCACAGGCATCATTCACGCCGTGCGCTGTGCCCGCGTGAGGTGGCGCTGCAAATAAACTCGAACTCTGGCGGAGAGTGA
The DNA here is from genome assembly GCA_001247695.2 of Cymbomonas tetramitiformis. Classification (NCBI taxonomy): domain Eukaryota; kingdom Viridiplantae; phylum Chlorophyta; class Pyramimonadophyceae; order Pyramimonadales; family Pyramimonadaceae; genus Cymbomonas; species Cymbomonas tetramitiformis. The sequence continues at coordinate 16,165 of LGRX02004734.1, read as the reverse complement.
GGGGGCTTAGGTGGAGCACGCTCGCGCACCACCTGCGAAGTGACCCCTGCCGCCGGCACCACCGAAGACGCCGCTGCTGTGATGCCGAGCGGCGTCAAATTTCTAGTAGTCGTCCACGAATGATGCCGTCGTTTTGCCATCGCAGTATGCATATGTAATATGTGTGATATGCGCATGCTGTTTATTGTGCCTCCTTGCTAGGCATGCGTCGAGACGCTGACTCCACACATGCCCAATCACCTCCTCTAACGCGCCGCGGCCAGACTCCTAAAATCTGAACGGATTCTGCGTGCGCAAGGAGCATGTTCTTCCTAAGACACCGAAGAATTAATATGCAAACGTGTATTGTGTCGTTATGCGTACAGTTTTATACCGAACATACCACTCATTGCACTATTTCGCTTGTTCACGGTCTGTCTACGGATATCACAGTATCAATTTCGCATTTGCCTACGGGCAGATGACCATTAAAATCATTTGCTTACGCGCAGACTATCGTTAAAATCATTTGCCTATGCGCACACTACATTACAATAATGTGCCTACGCGCATACTACATTAAAATCATTCACCTACACGCATACTACCATAGATGGCATTTGCCTACGCGCATTGTACATTAAACCCTATATATATATATATATATATATATATATACCGTACAGAAGAGTAGAGAGTACACAATACGGTAAAGCGAAGGATGTTTCATTCATCTGTGTACCGACGAAGCCTCGACTTCAACCAGTGCGAGCGCAGCGCTCTCAGTTGTATGATTCTCACAGCGATTTCAAGTAGCAGCTGTGCAATGCAAAACTATTGCGTCACAGTCCTCCCTCGGTCAGGCAGCACGAGCACTTATCAGCCATATGTGCAGCCACACAGTTCGAAACGGAATGCAAGAAGCACCTTCGTTCAACCCGCTGTCCCCTTCGGGATACATGGCATTAACAACGCTGATGATCGTCTTTTTTTGTTAAAGACACCCACCATTGTGAGGTAAATACCGACATGCAGATAGCCGCCGCGATATATCGGCAATCTCAGGTTTTCACTCGCGAGCAGATCCTCTAATCCGCTATTTTCAGTATGCTTACGAGCTGAGGCAATTAATTGAATGCGATCAGACATGTTCACATGCCTGCTCCCTAAGCACATCGCGATCTGCTTACGGGGAAATAATTGATTGCTGCACGCTGGGCTAGCTTATTGGAACTGAAAATATGTGCCCTTTGATATATATGCATTGTCATCCTTACAATTTCAATGTGCTGTGGGTGAGCGAATTTATTGGAACTGATAATGAAGGACACCATTCTAGCAACACCATCTACACAAGCAAGGCCCACTCTGCTATTCTTTTCATGTTTAGAGAGCCATGACTTTCATACACTCCATTCATACACTCCTAGTCTTGTCTGTGAGCAATCCCTTATAGCCGGCCAGTTTTGTGTGTATGTGCAGAATTGTTGGAAGGATCATGTTTCATAGAATCACGGGTACCAGGCATACACTGCGGCCCAGATTTCCCCCGGGGCTTTTTCAGAGTCTGAATGATCTCCTCACGTGCAAGATGTAAACTTTATGTACGGTACAATCCAGGTCCTGGAGTTGCCAGAGAGGTTGATCTGTCTAGAGCAAAACGGTGCTCGGTTGTAAAAGTCCACTTCGAGTTCGACTTCTTGTCTGATTTTATCTGCTCTTGCATAGCACCAACAGGCGTGGTATGTGCTCCGGGGCCTGGGACACCCAATCTGTTGTTCGTGCACCCACCCACCCCACCATAAGATTTGTGAACAAGCTATTTCTCTTTCAGCGTTTCCCCGAATACAAGACTGAACAAAGGGCAAGCATGCATATCTCAAGTTAGTCGTGAAAGACTCTGGTGACACGTGTTTGGGCAAATGGCAGGGTCCTCCTGAGAAATAGAAGAAGTGTCAACAACTGAGGGCTTAAAGGGGCACATGCGGGGGTGTGGGCAGGACATACCCGCGGAAGTGGAGCAGTGCCCTCACGTTGTCTAGCGAGGCCCTGCCAGCGCGCTCGCGATCGCATGTACCGAAACTGTACAAGGGCTCAGACTTCCGCATGGAATCTGCCTGCCCGGCCATGGAGGATTCATGCTGATATCTTCCAGGGCCCGGAAGCCCCATTGCACGCCTCTCATGATTATTCACCACCTGAGAAATGCATCATAAGCTCCAGGTAAGTCAGTCTCCAGCATCACTTCCCAAGCGCCATAATTGCGTATCTATGGTAAGTCAAGCCTGAGCTCCACCTTCCGCGTGTCGAAAAGCTCCAGGTAGGCCAGCCTTAAGCTTAACCGTTCAAGTGTGAAAGAAATGCGTATCGATAAGTTAAGTCGAAGCTCCACCTTCCACGCGATAAATGCCTTAAAAAAAGTGCTTCGTAACTAGTAGGGAGCACACCAGGGGATCGATAGGTCGAACATCGGTTCCAAAGACATGCGTCGGAGATGAGAACTTCGCAGAGGCGGTCTGTTTTCCGATGCCCGACTTGAAGTTGTATTCCGCGGGACCGGGGGACTCCAAACCGAACATGTCCTCCTCGCAGCCCTTCGGAATGGACACCTGTCCCAAAAGGCGAGTGGTACGTTGTCAGAAAGACTTATTTCTGGGGGAGATATCCGCGGGAAGACCTGAGGCAGGCTTCAGGGGGGGAGGGCCTGAGGCAGGCTTCTGGGGGAGATATCCGCGGGAAGACCTGAGGCAGGCTTCAGGGGGGGAGGGCCTGAGGCAGGCTTCAGGGGGCAGGGCCTCACCTTCGTCCCGCGAGTTTCGGAGCCGAAGCTGAAACACGCCGAGGTGGGTTTGGTGGACTGCACTTGGGTTCCCTGGCCAGACTTTTCAAAGTAGTTGCCAGGAGCAGGAATGGCACTAATTGATTTCTCTCTTCGATTGTCCTGGAAGCATACGGTGCGCCCATCAGGCCTTCCAGCACGAGGCGACTGCTGAAAGGAGATTAGGTGTTCCCCGGGACCAAGTTGTTCGGGCAGGAGCCCAAGTTTCAGCTGGGGTGAGATCAGGCTCAATCTCGAGGATTTGCCGGAAGGAAGACGTTGAGGCTAGAGCATTGGGTATTGCCGGGAGGAAGGCGTTCAGGCGCGAGCATGGGGCATTTCCAGGAGGAAGGGGAGTACTCCTGAGAGAGCGATCACCTCAGCAAAGCGAACTTCGGTCCCGAAGGCGAAGTTACCGGCTGATCGACAGTGGGAGACTTCTTGCTTTCCAACAGAACTTCTGTGTCGGTATTGGCCGGGCCCGGGATTGTCCATTGCCGCCCCCGGGGCGTGCTGCGAACATCGACATTTAATTAATTCAATAGGCAAAACACCGCTGATAAGCAGGAATAGGGAGTACCACTGCTGACTCCCCGAACGCTAGCGGCGCCAGGGAGCTCACCATGGAATGACGTTTGCTTATGGTTTGCTTGGTAGCGGCTGCGCGTGAGTGAAATCGCGGAGCTGTGCCAAAACCAAATGAGGGAGCGCTCTTTTTCTCGGAGGCCACCTGATGAGAGGGCACGTCACTTTCTCAGAATTAAATGCGCTCACCTGCGTCTTTACTGATAGCCTGGCAAGAGCATTGAACAAGCGCACTACGTACCTGCCGGCCAAATTGGGAGCGTTGATTACTCTCCACTTGGCCGTCGCGGTATTGATTGCGAGGAGGTGGTGCTCGCCGCTTGGGGCCCGCTGGGTCTATGCTAACTCTGCAACAGCCAAACTCAAGCTACTGAGGAGGCGCATAGTAACGCTTGCGATTTAAGTGACATGACATGGCGTGATGCAGTTCGAGGCAGTGCGCGGTGAGATTGGCCCCAGCTATTCAGCTGGGGAAGAGAAAGTTTCAGCCAGAAGGCAGGGGGAAACTTCTGAGTAAATCTTCTACTAACTGCACAGCAGGGGTAGCCAGATGGATGTTTGGGCACAGCATTCGTCAGCACGAAGAAGGGCGTTCCGCGAGATGAGTTGCAAAGCACCTTTCCAAGCCGAAACTGCTCTCATTTCCAAGTTCATATCCAGCAGCACCTGCGGTACACCGCGAGAACGACAATAAGACGTACTTCGGAATGCCGTGAATCAACACAATTCGCAGCGCAAGAGGGCGAGAGTGGGGCGCCTGGAAAAAGTGCGAGAAGGCAAAAAACAAACTACTTTCTTCTGAGAGGCTACCTGATACTTCTCCCATTTCGGGAGCAACAGCGTCCGGTTGTGGTTCGGACGTGTCTGTCGCAGGGGGGGCAGCGTCTTTGGCTGGTGCAGCGGAGTCTTCAGCAGGTGCAGCAGCAGGCTCAGCCGCTGCAGCTTCGGTTGCCACTGACTCCTGTCGGAGTCACCAAAGTTACGCAAGCTACTCAGAAACGCTTGCGGCCTGGTACTGCCAAAATCAAGAAAAAGACCCTTTGAGGGTCGTCAGTGGCTCCGACTTCCCTCGACGCCTGCTACCGCGCACTTATTCACAAATCCATCCTTCGTGCCAAATGTCCCATAAGAAATATTCTTCGCTCCTTCTCGCGTTTCAACGCAACGGAGCGCGTCTCTTCATTTACCGGCTTACTTCTCCTAATTTGTGCTATTTAAAAACCTCCTCATTACACAACGCATATTCGGAGTTAGAGTGACAAGGCTGACCTCTGGTGGTGCGGCCTCTGAAGGCAGAGCCTCTGCTTCGGCCATGTTGACGAAGTATGTGCTGCTGAAAAGAAAAGAATTGGGAGAGTAAGTAACAAAACGCAACTGTAGTTGCAGTTAAGCGAAACATCGGGAAACCAAGACAGTCAATTTCCCCTTTTATAACATCTTTTAACTATATTTTATCTCGTTATTTTCTCTGAAACGGCGGGGTCTTATTTACAGAACAAAATGCCACGCTGCCCGTGCAAGGGACAATGGGGAACGTGAACACGTTGAAAAGTTGTTCAAACAAGTCAGCTATGAGATACTCACCAGAATCACAACTAGCACGCGATATTAGAGCTTATTCTGCAATGAATTATAGAATTCGCGTTGCGACACTAACGTTGAGATACTAGGAAGTTAAGTACCAACTACAGCCACACTGCAACACTTCGAAGTTGTTAACAACAAAGAAAGGGATCGATTTAGTTCATTTGAAGTTGACAGGGATCGCACTTCCGCTTTTACTTTACTCATACACGATACGGTTCAACAGTACAGTAGTCGATAGTCGATATAACTATAGTCAATAGTCTATACTGTAGTGTGAATATAGTGTCACTAGCGTAGCAGGGGCACTGGGGCAGGCGAGGGGGGGGCCATATCCGGATATGATAGCCATGCCATGCCATGCCATGCCATGCCATGCCACTTGACTCAAGGGGAATAGAAAGGGTAAGTAGATAGATGCGCTGGAGCGCTGACGCTCAACGCTGACGTCTGTCGCATGTCGCGAGCTCGCGACAGCGACAGCGACAGCGACACCACACACCTCGACCTGTGACACGCAATAACAATTCCAATAGGTCCCCTATAATTATTAATAGCGGTAGGAATAAATCTTTAAAATCAAAAATGATTAAATCTGAAATCACAACAGACCCCCGGGGCGCAACTCGCAAGCTTCATATCAATTTACAATTATGATGAGTTGATGAGAGCAACGGGACCTGACGCGTAATGACGAATTGACGATTACGTGAGACGGCATCGGCAACATACTCGTGAAGGTATCGACTGATTAGACTGATTGATTAATTCAGTCAGTGACATGAGCGACAAAAACCAAATCAGTTCATGTCACCGACTGAATACGATGTCACCAACCGAATACCAATTAATTCAGAAAACTCTCTCACCTCGCCCATCACATATATAAATAATAATTTATTGCGGTGGGGGGCGACGTATATTAATATTACCGCCAGAAGTTAAGGATATATAATTATATATATGATTTATGGTATATATAATTTATATAACATATTTGCTTGAAATTTCTTGGCGCTTCGCGATAAGAGGGGTGGGAGGGGGGTGGGGGGGAGCCAGGAGGAATGGGGGCAGCGGTGGCTCCCCCCCCCCCATCCCCCCCTCCCCAACGCTTCCACCTCGAACCCCCACGAAACGCTTCCCCGCTACCCCACTACCCCAAGAACCCCCCACACCTCCACCCACCCCCCTCTTTATCGCGAAGCGCCAAGAAATTTCAAGCAAATATGTTATATAAATTATATATACCATAAATCATATATATAATTATATATCCTTAACTTCTGGCGGTAATATTAATATACGTCGCCCCCCACCGCAATAAATTATTATTTATATATGTGATGGGCGAGGTGAGAGAGTTTTCTGAATTAATTGGTATTCGGTTGGTGACATCGTATTCAGTCGGTGACATGAACTGATTTGGTTTTTGTCGCTCATGTCACTGACTGAATTAATCAATCAGTCTAATCAGTCGATACCTTCACGAGTATGCATCGGCAACGGGAGAAGGCAGAACGCATACAGTAACGGTGTCCACCATCAGCACGAAGATGGTCGACGAAACAAGTGAAGTCGCCCATATCTCATACAGTACCTGTTTCCTCGGAGTCGTTATCACATCCGAGCAAGCATAGCAATCGAATGGGGGAGATGCATCTTGCACGATAAAAAAGTAGAGGCTTTGCAACAGTGAAGTTATTTTTTTAACGGCGTAAATCATGGCAGGGTCATTGGGCTGGGGACGACAAGTTTTGTTGATTCTGGGATCTAGTACGTCATCGTATTCGGTTGAGTTGAACTGTTTTACTTTTTATTTTTCACGTTGTGCCTGCAACACGTTGTGAAAGCTTGTTTAACCTGCGCAGGCACCGGAGTCACGTACGTTTTGAACAACAACGATGGATCGCTGTCAGGGCTGCTTGAACTTTCAAACTCTATCTCGGACACCCTCAAGGGAATATCCCTGCAGAAAGTTGGACAACAGGGTTCTTCCGAACGGGACAACTCTGTGGACCAGCTGTCGGATCAGGTGCGCAGTGGTGATTATTTGTATCTCAACGAAGTTTCAGTAAAGAGACCTGTGAGTGGTTTTCTGTGATCCAATGGATATTGTGCTTGCGTATGAATGCCGTGGGCGTGTGGCCGGGCTAACTTCAGTTGGCCGTCCCAACCTCTTTGTGTGTGTGTGTGTGTGTGTGTGTGTGTTGGCTTGTGCGCACTCCTCATGTATGTGGTGGTGGTTAGGCCTTCGGCCGCTCCTCACGTCTCTCAGCTTTTGCGCGCGCTCCTCGTCTCTTCAGCGTTTGTATGTGCACGCGCTCCCCATATCTCTCTCATTCAGTCTAGTGTTTGCATGTTTGCGCGCGCGCGTATATGCTGCAGTGTGCTGTGCTGAAAACATCTGAAAGGCTTTTTATACGTGGTAAATGATTTGACAACTTAGCCTCGGTAGATAGCACAACCGAGGTTTCTATGAGAGATAGCGTTTTCATCGAAAGCGTGCGATGAATTCTATTGGGTTGTAGATGTGCTCTTTCTCTATCTTTCCCTTTATTCACCCACCTTTTGTGGAAGTCTTACAGCCCTACTGCTTGAATATTCTGTAAAGTTGAGTGCGAGCTCTGGACTGACTACGACCAGTGTCGCGGCAGGTCGATCGACTATCGGATGAAGTGCGTAAACTGCTGTCAAGCAGGGGGGTCACAGTTGTACACTCCACAAATGGCAGATCTGGCGGTGGTTTCGTAACATATGTCGTTTTGCCCTTGACGGTAGGTTTGCCCTTCGTTCCTAGATGTTTCCGTCGCTTCGTTGATTACATGCGACTTCCGGTTGGTTTCCTTCAGAAGTTTTGGCAGTTTTGTAAGTGCGCACTCTTCCCTTGAAGCTGCGTTTCCAGTCTATCATATTGGCCTACTGGTGTACTCAAGTTCCCAAGCCTCGACTTTTCGAAAGCTATGCTTTCAGCTTTGGAGGGGGAAACTCCAACGCTGTTTGGCATTCTGTTGCAGTTAGGGTTTTAACGTCTTCGTGTTATAACTGCAGATATGTTTTGGGACGTGGGCCTACATGAAATGGCACGGCTATAACTTAGAAGATCTTCTTTATGTTTCACGAGCAAGGTGGTCACCTTTTGGCGTGGCCTTTCTATTCGTATCGAATTCAGCGTCCTTCTATTTTAAACGCCGTCGGCATTGTTCGTGTGGATTCTCTGCCAACCGTACCGGAAAGCAAAAACTTTCAAGCGTGCTATATCTTAGGGAAATCTGATTTGTTTTTCGTCATTCCAGTGCTACTGCAACCCCCAGTAACAGCTCCGTGCAAGATGTTATGGAGTGCGCTGGAGTCAGAGTCGTGCTCCGAACTCCCGTGTTGTGTCACCCTTACTACCCGTTGCTGATTCGTGTCTGGGAGGCGCAGCCTCAAGCACGCGCTGGGAGGAGTGTCAAAAAACGTGACCCAAATTAAGGAGCAGATTTCAAGTCGCATAGAGGAGGTGAAGGTCCGCTTGGAAGGAAAGATTCGGGAAACCCTGCAGGCAAGCTACTACCCCGCCCGGCTGAAGTGGCGCACTGAGGTGTTTCGTCGTGCCGGTCTCGCTCCTTCAATGTCTCGCACAAGTTTCGCTGGGTCAAACTCCAAGGCGAAAGCAGTGCAAACGAAGTGGCTGTCTTTCTATTCACTGTGGCCACACAAGGGCTGTGTTGTGGACCCCGATTGACCAGCTGGTCTGAACTTGTTCGGTTTCGGCTTTGGCGGCAGCTTCAAGAGAAAACGCAGGAGGAAGTAGAGAGCGTCTCCAGAGCTGTGGCGCGGGTTGAAGGTTCAATCGAGGAACAAGGCTTACGCCTTGAGCATAAGTTACAAGAACAATCTCTACAAGCGCACCGCCTTGAGAATAAGCTAGACGATCAAGCACTCCGCCTTGAGAATCAAGGCCTCCGCCTTGAGAATCAAGGCGTTGAGCTAAGAGACAAATTTATGGAGCTCGAGGGCAAACTGGTACGTTTGAACCATTCGTTTAGTGTCGTATGGTGTCGTATGCAGATTCTGTGAACTTTGAAATGCTCGTAATCAAGATACTCGTGCGCTTAGGGAGAGTCTCCGGTTGCTCCCTTTTACTGCAGCTGCAGCTGTGTTGCCTTTCTCCACCTGGACAAGCGTGAGTTTTGCCATAACAAAAGTCAGCGCCGGAGACTGACCTCGCAGCGCTGCCTTGGTGTCTTGCTGCAGGACTACACCGCGACTGGAATTGGACTGCTGTGCAAGTAAGGCTCTTTTCGCCCGACCCCTCGACTCCCCGTCTGAAGCCATACACCCTCCGTGTATATTTCCCTTTGAAGCTGAGTTTGCGTAATGTCTGCGTCTTGGCGACTTGGACGACCGACTTCGATGGATGTCGCTCGAATGAAGGACTGTATTTGTGTGCTCGCGGCACTTCGACAGGAGCTCGAATGGCACACTCGAGTGCCCACTCACAGGAGCGGGCGCATTATCCCGAAACGAGAAGAGGATGCAAGTGTGATAATCAGGTTGCATCCTTGCGATTGGACACAAAATCTGCAGTGGTCACAAAATCTGCACACACGAGGGGGTTTTGTGACTGGGGCGTGCGCCAGCGACAGTTTCACGTGGTTGCCGTTGATGGTCCGTAGTGACGGGGGTGTTTGTGCAGTGTGGTGTGCGATGTCCTTCAGCAGACCAACCCCAATGCGCTGCGCTCAGAACAGCTTCGTAGCTTCGTGAGCGAGCTGCCTTCGTCGGGCCCTTCAAATGTCGCGAGGCTCCAAAGTGACCCGACCCCAGGACTCCAGGTGAGCTGTTGTGCCCTACACAGTTATGCTGAAGGACACTTATCACAACTGGTGTTCAAACCTGGGGAACCTTTGTCGCTTCTCAATACCCATGCACAGGTTTATTTACAACATGCACCAATTAGGACCCTCAGTTTGGTATTGGTCGGAAAGTTGGTTGCCGCTCGTCTGTTGCTTTGTGCACAGAGACGGCTGTCTGCAAGTGACGTTCTTCTGGAAAGGGCACCCTGACACACGCTGTTTTCTTCTTGCAGGCAATATCTGGGGGTGAGACTGACATCTCTCCAGCCTCATCGCTTACTTCCGCCGACTCTTCAGCCTCTCAGTCTATCAGTGTCAAGTCACCTACAACTGGTGCGAGGACAATTTTTGCTTCGAGAGGCAACGCACACAGCATGTTAAAGAGTCACTCAGAAGGTATTGGTATTGGAAACATAATTGGCGATATATGAGTTGTCTGCTGCGGTATGAGATGTCTGCTGCGGTTGATGCCAAGCGGGTACAGTTGAGTGGAGGGGTCACGCTGGAACTTGCAACAGCCCCTTGGAAGCAGTTTAGAAAAGCAGTTTAAAGGAATGTGGAACTCAGATCTTCGCTGAATATGGGCATGCCTCCTCCACTGTCTTTCGAAGACAGGAGTACTGGCAGCATGCGCAGCCCAGGGCAGAAACCGTGGGGCAAAAGTTGTAGATCAGCCTCAGGATTAAGTATAGCTGCTTCTAGAACTGAAACCCACCGTGCGTATCTGTCGATCACTGACCAACTGCTATGGATTAAGCACAACAAAGTGGGAAACTTCAAAGTGCATTTCTTATTTTGTACTGTTTATGCAAGCAGAAGCTGGATTGATATGCAAGATATTCATCGTAAAGATTGCATGTGATGTATTGTTTATCAGTCCGATAGAAGGGTTTAGCAGAAACCACAAAAGGAGGATGGCTAATAAGGTCCCTTAAAATCCTCAAGGAAGACATTAACAAGATGTGCCGCCGAGAATCCGAATTTGCAGTGTTTTTCTTGGTTGTGCAATGATATTTGAATGACGATGTATGCCTCTTTAGCACATAACAGTTAGGTTCATTACAACTTTTTGGAGATTTTCAAACTCGTCCATGCATGGTGGGATTGGATGTTTTTCTCTTAGAGACAGATGTTGGTATTTGCGATTTGGATGTTGTGAGACATAAACATTCCAAGTAGAAATTTTGGAATTATGGATATTTTCTCCTTTTTAGCTTTAATGCGACTTTTATGAGAATGGTTTGTCATGTGTAGATATACGAAGTATTAGATTGAGGTGGAATACAAGGCATGGAATCAGTTGGAACAAGCAGTATCGATGGTTTTTTATTATTCCAAAATTTTCATTGATTAATAGTGATATTCTAAATTATCCTATGAATAAACTGTGATAAAAAAAGGCAGCTATCGATTGATTGTGATTTTAACATTAAACTATCAATCGATTGTAATTCTAGCAAATGCACATCAATTGATTGTGATTTCTACCGAGGCTATATCAATTGATATGATACCCATAAATTGCTACACCGTGAGATATTGCAGGCTATGTATTTCAACAATTGCTAATAATTGATATCTAATAAGTTTCTATGAAGGGACTACGTGGTCTTTTGCCACCCGCTCTGCCTTAATCTCTCGCACCGTGTAAACGATATCATCACTGCCAGCAGGATCGTAAGGGGTTTGTTGCGTCCGTTTGCTGGGGCCTTTAATAATAATAATAAAACATTTACGCTAGCAAAGGGGACAAAGTCCTGAGAGTGCAGTATCCCTGCAAAGCAGGCTAGTGAAAACACCAGGGGCTACTCCCTCTGCTACAGCGCGCCCACAAAAAGGGGCTCAGCCCGCTTGTCAGCGGGGTGACATCTAGAGAAAAAGCTGAGTGCTAGGCAAAAAAAACCCTAGAAGATGGAGAAGCAGCCATGGCCGGGTGAGTGGAGGGGTGGCTGAATCTGGGTGGTGCGGGGAGGGAAGTCGAAGAATTCAGGGGGTTTTTGGAGACGTTGAAAGGTGGCGTGGTGGCGGGGGACAGGGAGGTGGGTGGGGGGACGGCCCCCTCCTTTGGGGTCGTTGAGGCGGGGTTTACCTCCAGCTCCCAACCCATCCTATGTTGCAAGTCTTTGAAAATTATTGCAAGAGGGTTTGAAGGAAATCATTTGACTGTTGAACGGCTTCTGTTTCTGTCATGGTTTCATTGCTCGGGATGTCAACTGTATGTGGGTCAGTGTTTAAGGTGGTGGTTGTGCTTAACTTAAACACGTCTCGCCTGTTTTTGGTGTGTTGCCTGCAGATTCTTGAAAGTTTTTTGAGAGTAGTTGTTGATTCTTGAAAGTGGTTTAATCTTACCACGGGGCACACCTATCGTGTTGAGAACGGTACCAAATGTCTATTGCCCAATGCTCCTTTGCAAAGGATTTAGGCACTTTTAGATCCTCTCCAAAGGATCAAATTGCGTCATCAGTTATGGAACGTTAGATGCAAAATAACTCTATATTTGCTAGTATATATTGGCATTTAGGCTATGTGTTACCTAATTTATTGCACGCATCCGGCTATATGCGCAGAAGTATATCCAAATTAGCACACATATGTAATGTAATGGGTGAACGAACATGCACTCTATATCAAGGTATGGTTTACTGGAGGTCAACATTAGCATAAAAAAAATCAAATATTTTTATTTGATAAATAGGTTGGCTGAACCTATCTAAACATATTATGCATTTCGGGGAGGCAAGTGGTTAAGGCATGAAGAAGTTATGGTCGATACCGTTCCGCGATCTCCCATACTTAACCACACTTAAGCACCAACTAAAAACACATATATCTCGAGATCTAGATCTGCAATTTTCTATGCTAATGTTGACCTCCAGTAAACCATACCTTGATATACGTATAGAGTAATAAGGTCTATATAACTATAAGCTGCTCATTATTTACGTTTATTATACGCATTTCCTGATTGCTACCCAATCAATTATTGACATAATAGATGCTTAGGTATAATCGTATCACTCAACAATGTATATGTATGTATATGCACGTCAGCTATTCCACTTACAAGCTTAGATTCTCTCTCAAGGATCAAGCCTTTTTTCCGAGATCGGATACCATTTTGTGTCAACTTGACGCGTACAATTTCCGCGTCGATAAATGCTATGGGGTAGTCCACAGTAATACAAAAAATACAATTTAGTGTGTGTATGTTAACCCCCAAACCTTAAAATGTCGAATGGAGCGTGCTAGATGACTCGTTATGCCGCTCTAGTTTGATCCTTGACCAACGATCTACCATTGGGCAATATACACAAAAAGAGGGGGGAGGTATCCCATGAGTGTAAGAACTTTGGGCCATTTCACGGTGCTCATGAAGGTCTTGTAATTTGCATTGGTGATTGTCGTGTCGTAGTGGCCACCATAATCGGACTCATTATCACTCTGATGATAAGGAGGGTCTTGAGTGGGCCATGGACAAAGTGAAAAGGGAAGCACTTCGTCTCTTTCGTTCATAACTTCTTTCCAAATATCAGGGCTAACTCCTGTGTATTCAAGTCTCTTCTTCGTGACCTTAGACTTGGGAAGGACGCTGAGAAACCATCTGGCAATATTTTTCTGTGTAGACCTCCAGTCAAAGGCTGGTTGGATGTCACTGGGTGCACTGTCTATGGCTATAATGACACCATCCGAAAAGTCATCCTTATAGCACCCACCACCTAGAACAGACTATTGGGGATAGGTGAACCAGTATGCATGTTTTTAGACGGTGTTTTTCTGTTACTATTCTCGGTTTATAGACGACGGGTGACCTGCCACGTCATCATAACGCGCAGTGTAATGCAGACACGTGGCAGCCACGTAGGTTGCGATATGCGTTTATGCGGTACGGTATGCCTTCATTATGCGGTTTGCCATTGTGGTTCGAGTGATCATCGAGCAATCAACGGAGAGAGATATCTTTTTTGGATTGGGTGTTTTCATAAACACAAGCCCCGCGTCAAAAAACGCGGCTATACAACTATCATCACACGGGTATTGTTGCATGAACGGTGTATATTCGTTTAATTACAAGTAGAATGTTTGCTAGTGTTAGTAGTGTTACAATATATATATATCGCAAAAGCCATAAGCGTCAGCTGGTCGTACAACATATCATAGCGTTACTACTCTTACATTGCAAAGTACGTAAGTTGCTACCAGGCAAGCGATCTCGAATTAGTTCATTCCACGCCTTTCAGACGCCGGAAAGTAATGGTCTACTAATCTATCAGCTCCCAGTATACTCCGTCTTCGTCGCCGCCATTGCTTCCTCGCACATGAATATTTCGTAAGCACAACGCATACACGCGAAATGTTCGGTATGCTCATTTATCGCAACAAGATGCGAACCAGCATTAAACCATATGCGAACGTTTGCAGGAAGGTCACAATAATCGCATTTCATGACGAGTTTGCCTGAGCGTGGTCAGTTGTTGGTTGCTAGTGTCAAGCTGGGGTGGCACGATGGTGAGCGTAAGCAGCAAATGAAGGCTAAGTAAGAGGTATTGAGCTTTTATACCTGCTCAACTAAGGCAATCGCAACTGATACAGTACTCGTCGAAAGGTGTCGTTTCGTCATTCTGGTACCAACAGACCAATAGGCGTACAACGTCGACTGGAATAACCATTAATCGCGGAGTCATCCACGCTTCACCCCGTGCATATTCAGCGCGATCGGGATAGCGTTCCGGCTCTACCAATTCAAAAAACAGATAAAACCGAGTTCGTCGGGTAAAGCGCCACATAGCCATTATCAGATCATGCCTGTGAGGCATCGGCGGGCGGCGGACAGGGCGGGTTGCCATCGTTGTCAAAGTCCACTGGTGCAAATTGCATTCGGGGCATGGCATGTGCACCATCACATGGCGATGAATGGCATCTACATCGATACTGGCACGATTCCGATGCACACCAAACCTTAACACTGGAGGCATCACGAGTTTGCAGAGGCGCGTCGCTCACTCTCTGGTAGGAGGTGGCAGGGGTGGCACGATGGTGAGCGTAAGCAGCAAATGAAGGCTAAGTAAGAGGTATTGAGCTTTTATACCTTAGTCGGAGTCGGAGTCGGACAGCAACTGTGGGACTTCGGTATCCTACCAGAACTCGCAATCCGCGCCATCTTATCTTGGCCAATCTTGTGATTGTTGGTTTCATCCTATTGGTTTGCGGCATTCACCTTGAGAGGCCCAAGCCCTCCTTGGCAATCTTTAAATCGCTTGAGGCCTTTAGGAGGATCAGTTTCCATTTCTTCCTGGAAGACACACCGCTTCATCTTTGCATTATCAAGAATGGCGGATACCCATTACGTCCTGTTTGGGATTGTTCTTCCTTACATTCGGGAAATGCGTCAACTGCGTGAGGAATACTTTGTGCAGGCATGGGTCGAAGAACGTTTCTTGTGGGCGTTGGAAGAACAAGTTTTGACGTTTTTGGGCATGTTTGGTGATGTTTGGATGCCTGTAACTTTGGCTCACTATTTCTATGAATTACGTGATCTACTCGAAGTCGATTGGGGGGATGTTCGTGATTAGGGAAATTTCTTGCAGATATTCCCTACCTCCAACTTTGAAGCCCCATATTACGATGATGAAGGGTTCCATTGGCAAGGACCTGGCATGTCAAACAACTTCAGATTCCGGCTAGACTACATCGATTTCGACGACATCAAAAAACGATGGCTTCGTGAATATCATTGGGCCTGGTACAACGGCTTTTACAACGAGCATGCAGATCCTCAATGGATCTACCCGTCGCGGTACGAGTTGTCTATGAGGCCTGCTGCCTGCAGTCGATGCCGACGCATTGATATGGATCTTACCCGTATTGGCGACGGGTACATCTGCACTGACCTTGTCGACTGTCGGCGGATGACTCGTCTTGATTTGAATTGATGGTCGAATCTCAATCGGTGGCTTTAGCCACCACACATCTATTCTAGAAAACAATTCTTCTCGATGCGGGCAACAAAAATATCATAAGTCACGTGTATGGTACAAGCAATGGTATAAGAACCCCGATCTTCACATTTTTTATAATCATTGTATGTTACATTATTACATTATTACATTATTACATTATTACATTATTACATTATTCAAGAACTGTGCTTTGAGAACCGCAATCATGGCAACAAGCCCAGGTGTATAAGCGAGCATAAAATATATTGTCATCTCCATCATAGGTAACTTGATTGCGAAACCAGCCGTTGCACCAGGCCATGATCGCTTGCAACGACACGGAAACGAAAGTACACCTTTTAATGCTTCCGGTAACAGATGGTCCTGCAAAGGCAAATGAATGACAGGAGTTATGCGTCAGAAGC
>LGRX02004733.1:0-29209 GCA_001247695.2 Cymbomonas tetramitiformis | reverse complement strand
CCCTTCCCGTCTGAGCCAGCAGGTGAGAACCTATTGAACATGGCCATACCTGCCTTGTATAGCTTCAGGTAATTGGTGAACATGGCCATGTGTGCCTAATACCTGCCCAACGTGCTCGTTGCAGTCGCCTCCCCAACTCGGCAAGAACGTGACGACACCGCCTGTTTTCACGTGAGCGTGACCTCCCCACGCACGAACGGGGAGCTCCTCAAAATCGAGTATGAGTGGGAGAAGATGATGTATTTCCTCAACCACATCGAAGGCATTGACTTCGACGAGTACGAAGGGTGGATGAAACCCGGCAATTTCGACGATATGTATCCGGAGGATGACGTGCACATCTCTCTTCATTGCGGCAACCAGTCATGGGATGTGGCATTTCCTATCGTGGAGTGCCTTGTGGGAGTGCGATCGCACCCAATGTTCATCCCCCATCGAGATGATGGCATGAGTGGTACCGCACACGAGGCGAATGACGAGGAGATGGATGTAATCAACGAGATACTAAAGAGCTTGGAGGAGATGGTAAAGGTGCGACCTGAAAATAACACAACAACCGTGGTGTCGCTTGCTGCTGCTGCACTTTGAGTTAATGTGGTTTCATCAGGTGAGGTTTAAGGTGAGGATATGCACTGGCTAATAAGGTACTGGGCAGACATGGTCATGTCTTGCCATTTCAAAATGTAAACAAGGCGAACATTGCCATGTTTGCACAGTTACGTGGCAATGTCCGTCCCATTTCTAAAGGTGGTGTCAGTTTCGCAGGATGCTTCTGGTAAGGAAAACGATGCCTTCATGCTCATGCTCGATCTCTTGGAATGGAACTTGGAGCATGGCCTTAGTCAAGGATCCTTTAACGACTTGTTGGAGATACTTCGTCTAAATTTGCCGAAGATGTTCCCGGAGGGCACTCTACCGAAGAACTACCAAGAGGCCATAGGACATCTATCCATGTATGGCTTGCCTTCTAAGTCGGTGGACATCTGTGTAAATGGATGTTGCAGATTCGACGGAGAGCACGCAATGTGCCGGACATGCTCGACGTGTGGCGCCGATAGATGGGCCCCGGAGATGCTCGAGAAGCCGTTGGCGAGCCGGAGAGGAAAGTCCACGTTTTATTATTGGAACCTCCCGGATCTTCTCAAAAGGAATTTTGCGCACCCGGAGCTTTGCGTGGACATGCAAGCGCACGCCCGCCATATTCCATGCGACTTGACCAAGGAGGCGATGGGAACTATGTGGGGTAAGTGAAAATTTCCAGTTCCCGATTGTGAAAGGAATGCCCTTTGAAAGCCTACTGAACATGGCCATATTTGGGCCCTATTCCTCTGGAAACCTACTGAGCATGGCTGTGTTCGGGCCCTGTCCTTCTAGAAACCTACTGAACATGGCCATACTTACCTGTTTATCGCAGACAGTCCAGCATGGAGGCAACGGCGGGAAAGGGACCCCAAGTTCTTCAGCGATCCCCGCAACGTGGTGATCTTAGGATGTGCGGATGGCGCCACGGTGTGGAAGGACCTGCGCGGAGTTTTCCCGGTGACGTTTCAATACCTCAATATGCACCCCACCATCCGCGGCAAGTTCGTGAACATGGAGGTGTTTGGGATATGTAGCGGCTCGAAGCCAAAAAGCACGCAACCTATCTACGAGCTATTTGTGGACCAGCTGCTGGAGTTATGGGATGGCGTGCCGTGCTACGACATCGTGAAAAAAGAAACCTTCAACTTGAGGTGCATGTTGTTTAAGATGTTGTTTGACATCAAAGGTTTGATGGATGGCGCTTGTCGCAAGGATGTGGGGGCGTACATGGCTTGCATTGCATGCAACCTGCAAGGTTGGCGATCTAGCATCTTCAAGGGGATGCGGTATACCTTCCGCACGGAAGCCGAGCCTGGTAAACAACCTTCTCTGGTATTCCCTTGATGTACTGCACGCAAGCGACAGATATTGGTTAAGTATGGCCATGCTGTGCTAGTGTTTTTCATAGACATGGCCATACCCACGTGTAGACATGACCGGATATGGCCATGTTCGGACGGCTTCGATGATGGGTAGGGCAATGTTCACCCTGTTGCATCGCAGGTCCCGCAGAGTTTCAAAAGAGAACGGATGCCGAGATACGGCACCACGCGGCGCAGCACCAAACGCTTAAGGAAAGCGGACACTTCACGATGAAGGATCTCGAGACGATGATAAAAGCTACCGGTATAAAATTTCCTTCGGAATTCTCACGCTTGCCGTATTGGGATGAGGCCAAGGACTACCTCATCGACTTGATGCACTTGATCAAGAATCTTGGAGAGCACGTCCTTGACGCCGTGATGGGAACTGACTTTGACAAGAAAACGCGAACGTGGGCGAAATCTCAAGGCATTAAACCCACATGGTGGGCAACTGGTATTTTCCCCTTTCCATAGGCCTGACCCGACGTGAACCCATCCAGCGAAACCTATGTAAACATGGCTGTGTCCAGCCGTTTTGGCTTATGAACATGCTTGAACATGGCCATATGTAGGCAGTTCTGTCCGGTTTGTTCAAAAGTTTAGCATCCATACGTGAATTATGGTCGGGTCCGACACTTGAGCAGATGCGAATGGCAACTACACCAAAAGGACATCCCCTTGGCAGATTGTCGACGTGCGCACCGCTACGGGAAGGTGCTTGAAGAGAGCCGAGGAATTCGCGAGAGAGGAAGTTGGCTTTCCACGGGAATGGGGAGCGGGTCAATGGAAATTGTTGAAACTGTCTTCAGACGGAAACGCAAAGAAGCTAAAAGCCCACGAATATTTGGTGATGTTCAGAAATGGACTTTTCGCGATCCTCGCGGCATGGCCAAGGGACGATGACTCACCCAATGCACTCGCACGTTTGGTGGGGCAACTTTCAACGATAGTCCGGGAAATCACGGCCCACGAGATCGATCTGAAGGTGCGGTTCTCTGGTACCTTGCTCTCATGTTCCCTGTCGCGTCACCAAGAATTTACATTTTGTGTGAAGGCTGAATGCACATGGCGATGCCCACCTAGTTTACAGAGTGAACATGGCCATACTTGACCATTATCCCTTAGGAACATGGTTAGACATGGCCATACCCGTTCATGACCTTCTAGGAACATGGTGGGACATGGCCCTACCTACCTATTGTTGATGGTGAACATGGGGATTCAGGAGCTGCCGACACTTGACAAGTACATTAGAGAGTGGCTCGTCACCATGGAGAGCTCGCGACATGGGACGAGCCCTCACTGGTGGGTCCTCAACACACATCTATTGTGTCACGTGGTAGACCAACTTCGAGACCTCGGGCCGGTTCGCGAGTATTGGATGTTCGTATTCGAGTCCTTAAATGGCAAAATCGGGAGGTGGGTGAAGAACAATGCCTTCCCGGTGCAGAGCATCATGAACGGAATGGGGCGGCAGAAGACCATTCAGTATGTACGAGGGTTACTTATGGCACTTCGCAACGAAGTTCCACGGCCACTTGTCGTCCCCGCTCTTGTACGGGACCGCGTTGTTGTGGCCGATAAAGGGAAGAAGCACACATTGACCGAAGGCGAGCGAGCGTGCATCGATGTTTGGATGCGCACCAATGTGGGGCATTACCGACGGTTGCAAGACCTGCTTGATGCATATCATGAGGACTTACGAACAAGGTAAGGCCTCATCTAATCAATGCCTGAATGAAACACTAAGTAAACATGGCCATGTTCGTGCATGATTTCCATCCACGTTTCCACAAACTAATCACTCAGGTGATTCGCAGGGTCAAGAGAGGCGGTCGTGGCTTGAAGAAAGGACTGCAAAGGAGGATGACATGCCGTCTAGCCGCCGACGAAGATCCGACTCCTTGGCTCGGACGACCATTCACTCCCGACGAAATCGAGTTGTTGCGTGGTTGCCCCACAAAGTGCCGCAGGTTTAACAAGGTACAAGTGGGTAACATGCGATTCCGCATCGCTGCTGTGGACAAGAAGTTCAAAACTGTCCAGTGTTATTTCCGCTCTTTTTCATCGAACGCGTGCGTGGAACAAGTGAAGAGGAAGAGACTGATAGGTGCGTGCCTTTCTGCTTATGATTAATGAGTAAACATGGCCATGTTCTAGCCCTACCTAGTAATGTATTGTGATAACAGGGCCATGTCCACCTAGGTTCTTTAGATACCCTGGGTAAACATGGCCATGTTCAGACGATTCCAGTAGTTTTTGCAAACTAATTCCTCAATTATACATGCGTGCCAGGCTCGCCCGTCTTGAAGACGTCTATGCCATCAAGCTTGGTGGGGTCGAGTACATATTTGTCAAGGCGGCTTGGCTGCAGAAGCCGACAAAAGCGAAGATCGCCATGTATAACCGGATGAACTCCATAGTTGGCCCGGACAGCGTCACTGGCTGTTTCTTTTGCGATGACCCCGAGAACCCTGACACCGTCTTCGATACCACAGAGCCATTCATGCTCGCAGATCAGATCGCGTCGCAAGTAGTAATTGTGAAGCATCCTTGCATGCAAACTGCGGTGGTTCTTGACCCTCGAGCAGATTTCTTCGAGCAGAATGTCCAGGATGAAAATCCTAGCGAGGACGAGCTTGCTTAGTACTTAGGCCTGCAGTACGACATGGCATTTGTGTAGTGTAAATAGATAGCATCAGTTTGTGTATATACATAAAAAAGGGTAAGTATGGCCCTACCTATCATGTATCTATATACAAGTACAGTGTAGGTATGGCCATGTCTATACATAAACAAGGGTAGGTAGGGCCCTACCTACCATGTATCTATACTCAAGTACTAGTCAGGTAAGGCCATGTTTATACATAAACAAGGGTGGGTAGGGCCCTACCTATCATGTATCTATACTCAAGTACAAGGTAAATATGGTCATGTCTATACATAAACAAGGGTAAGTAGGGCCTTAATTTAGTAAGGACTATTTTACTCATTTAGTAAGGACTAAATAAGCGTAATAGCCCCAAAAAAACAGATTCTAAAAATATTTTTTTCCAATGTTTTCAAGTACAGCCCAGGTACAGCCCAGGTACAGGGTAGGTATTGCCCCCTACTTACCCCTTACCTACCCAATGCCCATACTGACCTAACTTTGAGGTGCTGTAACAGGAAGCGTAAAATGTTTTTTCAGTTAAATCTTTGGAGACTGTCCATAGTAAGGACTAAATAAGCGTAATAGCCCAAAAAAAACAGATTCCAAAAATATTTTTTTCCAATGTTTTCAAGTACAGCCCAGGTACAGCCCAGGTACAGGGTAGGTATTGCCCCCTACTTACCCCTTACCTACCCAATGCCCATACTGACCTAACTTTGAGGTGCTGTAACAGGAAGTGTAAAATGTTTTTTCCGTTAAATCTTTGGAGACTGTCCATAGTAAGGACTAAATAAGCGTAATAGCCCAAAAAAAACAGATTCCAAAAATATTTTTTCCAATGTTTTCAAGTACAGCCCAGGTACAGCCCCAAGTACAGGGCAGGTACCGAGTAGCACAACTTTGAGGCCTCAAAAAGTGAGGTTACCAAAGCCATTCCACCCAAAACTTCGCTCCATATGTCTTACATCGACCCAAACCATCGATATCAACAATAAAAAACAAACTATCGGAAACTTCATTTCACCCGATTTTGGCTGGTTTTGCCATTTTACTGCCGACATTGCCCAAGTAGGGCCCTACTTGGCTCGAAACACAAGGTAAACACAAGGTAGACACAAGGTTCTAAATTTGTAGGGTTTCAAACTTGCATATCGATCGATTTCGATATTCAACATTTTCAATCGATAATCGATGATATCGATTCATATCGATTATTGAATTTTATATACAATTCTCCGTATACAATACATAAGACCGCCAATACTAAACTGAATCGACACCGATTTATCGATGAAATGTGCACAAAAATGATATCGATCGATACCGATTTCCCGTTTTTTCCCGATATATCGATATATCGGAATATCGGTTAAACCGATTAGGAGCCTTGCCAACCACATCGGATTATCTTATCGCACCTATCTTAGTTAAGTAATATATATTACAAGTTTGAAGGTCTTTCGAGAACGTTAAGGCGATGGCCGATTTTGTTTTTTGGGGTCGTAATACATCATGGAAAACAAAATCAGCCTACGAACTTGTCCTATCCGTTTGAGGCTCAAACCTTACAGGTTCATTGAGAAAAGTGTACCGATGAGATAAGTTCGATGTGGTTGGGTTTCATCCCAAGCAAGGTTGGTTTAGACCAACCTCGACTTCCACACCCCAAGAGGTCACGAGGCGTCAAAGTTTGGCAGCGCTTCGCGAATTACTCGAGGCGAAAAGGACTCGGTCAGCTTTTGAAACTTCTTTCTCCATTCTGGGGAGATGGACGGGTCCTCCAAATTCTCACTGGTGGCCACCGCTGATAACATCGAAGTCCCTACCAAAGGTGTCGCATAGGCCACTAAGATGTCGTGTGGTGTCGCGGCGCTGTCCGTTCCCGCGTACCTGCGCCGATAGGCTTTGATCTCCTTGCTCGCTTGGGCTGCTGATAACATCACCATCGGCTCCATAGCCATTGCGGTTCTCTCGCCTTTTCGCATGGAGCTACGCCCCGGCGAACATCCCAGTATCCGCACGGATTTGCCATGATGACGAAACTTGACTGATCCCCACCCCTCATAGTCCAGCGTGACCGGCGAGAGGTGTCTCAACCACCTTCCTCCAAGTACAATGTCCACTTTGATGCCCAGAGGAAGTACTCGCATCTTGATGACCTCTGAGTATGTCCCTTCTGAAGTTTCCGCTGTCAGCTTGCCGTAAGCGACTTGCGCAGAGGTCTGCACTGACCCATCCGCGAGGGTAACGTTCAGCGGCGTCCCATTAGCGCGAACCGTGAGGTTCAATCTCTTGACGCACTCACTGGAGATGAATTCATTTGAAGCACCAGAATCCACCAGCACGCGCACTCGCTGTCCCTTCAGCAAGGCCCAAAACACCCGAATAACAGCGTTCCCTCTTTGTCCCGAACCGCAGTCAGCTGGCTGTCCTGGTTCCACATTACTTGACCATCGCGTCGCAGATGTGTGACAAGAAGCAAGAAATATATATATGGATATATATATATGTCGGGTGCATGGAAGCAGAACAGTCTCGCAGGGGCAGGTGTTCTCGGATACTACCATGATATAAAATACTTAGGTGAGTGTTTTATAGCACACTGACAACTGTGACAACGGACACTGGTGACATCTCGGGCTGAGGGGTGACAGACAGGGTGACCCACTGTGCCCCCCCTACAGTTGGGGGCAAGATTGGGCTCCCCGTGACACCACCTCACCCCGTGGGGCTGAGGTGTCACCAGGCAAAGAGGCAGGAGCACTGCAGGGTCTAGGAGCCAAACTGGCTCGAGCAATCCGGCATGTGCCATCCCAAGATGTCCAAAAGTCTGCTGCTAGGTCAATCTAAAGAAGTCGGTTCCCTCGAGGATCATCACAAACCGTGCAGGCATGGAGAAGGGTCATTGCTGAGCTGTGCTGCGGTGATTAATCTTGCTTTGCCGCCGACCGGGATGTCGATGCACCCTGGAAAGGCGGGATCCACGGAACAGAGCGGAGAGCCGGCAAATCGGCGTCACCGTCGTCCACGGAGGTGTCGGGCATGGGCCCCGGCCCGTCACGATCGAGCAAAGGGCGGAAAGGGAACGCGGCCGGATCATCGTCGCCATCGTCGTCCGCAGCCGCATGTTGCAGTGAAGGCGAGCCACGGCCCGCCGGGGGACCGGGGTCCGTGGCAGGAGGCACACCACCGGCGGGCCGAGCCCAGGCAGCGACCGTAGGGTGCTTCGGAGCCGTCGGAGCATCAGGTGGCGCCCTGGAAGGCGCAAATGACGCGGCGCATGAGTAAGGGCACACCCCCTCTGTGGCGAGGTGGCCATCCGTGACGCCCCAAAGGCGGAAGCATGAGACGCAAGGGTAGCCGACCCCTTCCCACATCAAGTAGGGGACGCGGGGGTTCTGGGCCAGCTTCCAATCTCCAACGGGCTTGACGATGCCGCCGCGTGTGCGGACGGAGTTGAACGTGGCACCACCGGCTCCGTCCGCCCGTGCCTTGCCACCACCAGCGCCCGAAGATGGAGAAGCGGTAAGGCGGGAGAGGTGCCCCTCGCTCTGCCATACCGTGGCAATGCGGAGGGCGAGGGTGGGGAATGTGAACCTGTGGCCAGCGGCGAGCTCGCGTAGCACCACCAGATAAAGTGGGGACACGTGCGGGGAGCTCGCCGCCGACCGGCTGAGGACGTGCTGTGGGTCTTGTACACGTCCAGCGTCGTCGTAGCCGGGATGAAGGCGTTGATACTTGTTGCCCAGGACGCGGAGAACCGTGAGCTGCGGGGCGGGGTCGGCGGTCTCGTCAATCTTGGTGTCCCGCAGCTTCGTCCAGAAGCGGAAAGTGTCGGGGTCCGTGGTGGCCTCGACGTGGTAGCGAAGGCGTTGTAAAGCGCAACGTCCATCGCGTGGGTGGACTCGAGCGGACTCCTGGTAGAGAGCCAGAGCCGTGCCGTGGAGGACGCCCTTGAGGATGATGAAAATGAGCTCGTTCAGGGACCAGTGGTACTCGAGGTACTCGTGCTCGAGGTCGAAGAGCTTGTCGTACTCGTAGTGGGAGATGGGGGACAACACGTGGCGAAGATTACCAAGAAGGACGGCGAAGTCGGTCTCGGAGTCAGGGCCGTCGAACGTGTAGCCCTTCTGCGGCTTGAAGCCATGGGAGCGGAGGCGAGCTCCTCACCGTAGGTGAAGGCGTAATCCAATCTCTCGCTGTACTCGTACTGCTGCGATGCTCGGACTGGGGTGGACTCCCAGGTACCGAGGCGTCTCGATGAAAATCGGCGGAGGTGGCAGCCAGCGAGATGAACGTCGGCTTGCTGATGAGCGCGGACATGCGCACCACCGGATCGGGATCTTGACCCGGCGTCCGAGAACCCCTCTGAGGAGAAGGGGCCGCAGAGCCAGGGAGTGCGGAACCTGCAGGGGTGCCAGATGCAGCCGCGGCGGCACGCGCGGAGCGGATGGACTCTACCACAGGTCGAGGGCTTCGTTCGCCGGTTTGACACCATAGCTGGAAGCACGTAGTCGGGAATGGTCGAAAATGCGTAAAAGCGGTAGGGCACAACTGTAGCCCAAGTTGCTTACGGTTTGGTGATAAAAATTTGGTCGCGGCCGCGATCTTCAACGGTGGCCGGGGTCGGGATGTAGTTGCTGTCGTGAGGACTAAACAGCTGCCGTCGGTTGCGGCGGTCGGGATTTCAAGGAGGGTCGGTTGCGCTCCAAGGATCAAAAGTAAACAACGAACACCCACAAGTGGTGGCCGATAACCTGACAAGAAGCAAGATATATATATATATATGGATATATATATATATATATGTCGGGTGCGTGGAAGCAGAACAGTCTCGCAGGGGCGGGTGTTCTCGGATACTAAGATGATATAAAATACTTAGGTGAGTGTTCTATAGCACACTAACAACTGTGACAACGGACACTGGTGACATCTCGGGCGGAGGGGTGACGGACAGGAGACCCACTGTGCCCCCCTTACAGGGGGGCAAGATTGGGCTCCCCGTGAATGTGCACAGATGGCTGCTCGCACTGGGTGATGCAAAGGTACGCGCTGCTCAGACCGGATAGGTCTTGTACGAGGTGGTGCAGGCTGAGGAAGAGGATCCGGACCAAAATACCACCCACCCTCCAGGTCGCGATCTGCTTGTTGCTGCCGCTCCTTAGCGCGTCGCTCCTGTCCTTGAGCGCGTCGTCTGGCGCGGCTCTGCGTGCGGCTTCCTAGAGGGTAAGAGCGAAGGGGTTGGAGGACAATCGCATCCTCCTCTTCCTCCCCAGAGCTATCTTCTGGTTCGGAATTTTGAGTGAAAGAGGTAGGTTCTTCTTCCCGCGGAGCAGCCGGGGCGTTGGTGACGTTTGCCGGTGCTGCCACTGCTTCATTACCTTCCAGAATCGGCCGCAGACGGTGGCGTTGCTGTTTCTGAATGGTCAGTAGTACTGTAGTTCCAGGCGGGTTTCCTCCTGGATGGGTTTTAGGGGAGTCGGCTCCACTCCTTCTGTCACCGTTGTCAGCACATTTCGGTTGCTCTCCGATCTGGCGGCGGCCAACTGTCGCTCCATCAGCTGCTGCGTGAAGTTGAGCGACCGCTGGGAGTCCTCGAGGTCTGAAATGTTCCCAGAAGTTGCGGGCTGAGAACTGGATGGAGATAGGGTCAGATCCAGAGTTGCCTCTGGATCCGCATCTGATGGTTCCGCTGAGTCCAGGGAGGGTTGATCACCCTTTTCTGTCGATGGTAGGGCCATGTGAGCGGCCTCCTCCGCAGCTTCCCTTTCTCGTTGGTTCCATTGGTGCACCCTGTATAGGCTGCACCAGGCGTCTGGAATTCCTACATCTCCACCAGAACCTGGAATAGTACCGCACTCGGTCTCCAGAGATAGCTGAACTGCTCCTTCGGTTATCGTCAGGTCAGGGGTGACCTTCCCATGCCACCTGTACCAGCGGCGGCGGTATCTGCGCCACCCTTCTGGCACCCATGCATCTCTCCATTTCTCATTCTCCTTTACCAGCGCCGCCGCGGCCATGTGCTCCGGGTGCGTCATCTCTCTCCAAGCTCGCGTGCGATCAGCCAGTGACTCTGCTCGAGGTCCCGGTGATTCCTCTCCCAACCTCGTAACCTCTGCCTCATGCCGCAGTCGTTCTCGTACAGTCTTCGGGGTTCTGCTGCGAGGTTTCCCAGTGCGCTTGCGCGCTGCGCTCGAGGCTGACGCACTCTCTGCCGAAGCTGGACACGCTGCTGGTCGAGACGTCGAAGGGAACACCTCAGGTCGAAGTTTAAAAGGTGGGGGTTAGAACGACCTGCTAGCGGAGCAGTTCCAGACAGCCATGGACGAGCACGACGGCGAGCGGTTCGATGCGCTCTGCCTTCTGGCGGGGGGCAAGCCGGAGATGCTCGACGGCGTTTCGGCATGTGCCTTCGGGCTCGAGCCGGAGCGGGAGGACGGTGCGTTGCAGGACTTCCTGCCCTACTGCCAGCCTGCCACCCACATGGGAGGCTTCACAGTGGGTGGTGTGGCAGGCGGGATCTCGGCTGCCGCTTGCACGCATGTCCGCGAGGACGCGCCGCCGGCGCCACCGCCGGCGCGGCAATCACACATGTTTACCCGGACGAGTCGGAGGCGTCCGACGACGGTGACATGATGCCGGTGGACCCCATGCACGCGCACGAGCCCGACGTCTGCTTTGCGGACTGGATCGCGTGGATGGGGGGACTCTCGATCACGGCTGAGGGCAAGAACTTGGCGATGCGGTACATGCACGCCGAGTCAGAGACCGACTCTTGCGACGGCGATGCGGACGGGTCTGCAGCTGGGTATGACCCTATTGACGGTGAGGATGCGGTCCCGCAGCCTCCAGCATCTCGTCGGGGATGCGGTGCACCGCCTTGGGGGTTTGGCCGCTCTTCGGCAATTGCGGTGATGGTTTGTGCATTCTTCTTTGTGTGCGCCACCGCGGCGCCAATCTCAGCTGCCACTCTTGGCGAGGCATGTGCACCGGACCACACCGGCCTGGAGATCGGTGCTGCTGCTGAGGCAACCACCAGCGAGCCTGCATTGCGGCCATTGCCTTCTGCGGAGCCGGCTACTATTCCACCGCGCCGGCACGGCCGGCACCGTGCTCGGCAGGGACTTCACAATGCGCCGATCGGGCTTTACATCCCGGTACACCCGCCCCCTCCGCCGCTGTGTTGGGATGCGCCACCGTCGCCGGACTACTCACCGGGCCCGACTACAGACGAGGAGGGAGGGGAAGATCCCTCGCACGACGGTCGAGACTTTTCAGATTTCTTCTGGATCTCTACGAATGATTCAATCAGCGCATCGGAAACTTCAATTCACGGCACCATGACTGTGCTGCGGGCTGGCACGGCAGTGCCACCGCCAACTAGTGGCTAGCAAGTTAATCATGCCGCTCCTGCACAGTGAGATTGACAGTAGCTGTATGTGCAGAGGGGTCCGATCACGGGCCGGATTTCGGATTTGCAACTCTTGACTGGGAACAGCCCTGCCACAAAGGACAGGCCTTCCCTTAGAACTCAGTTTCCACCGCTCTAGATGGTGTTTGTTCACAGGTTTCAACTTCGGCTGGCCAGTCACCACACTAGGTGGTGTGCTGGAATAGTCACACCGCTTACTTTGTGACTATTCCTATAGTAGTGTGTATGACTGTCACCCGAACCTGAACCCTAACTGTTTATGCCCGTTATATCGGGCGAACTTATCAATTCTATTACATTATGAGAAAAACCTATAACTGAGTGAATATATCCCGGGTCCTAGGGGTATATCCAACAATCTTTTTGGATATCGGAATTATTGGTATTGATCAATATGCTATCCCAAATTATCGGAATCGATTGATAAATGGCTACTATCCCATGGTCCTTGTGGGAGGACCATAATCGATTATGGTCCTCCCACAAGGACCAATGTTGCAAGAATTTAATTGGGCATTGGTTCGGATCTAGAAGGCGCGCCCAATGATTTTTAGTATCAATGGGACATATATTAATTACTTCGATGCTTGGTCCGGCCTGGATCCACCCAATATATCCATGGCGTTCGCATTTGCGACAAGCACCCTCAACTTTTCAGATTGCATTTTTTCTGAAAATTCAAAAAGGCACAAAAAGATACGATATTTTCATTAATTTTTTGGGAATAGTATGTGCAGGCTACACCTGCGTCCATGCGATCATATCGATCTTATACACATGTCCCCATCATATTTGGGTCATACGTCATGTTGGAGTGCATATATTGGCCATATCTAATGCTTATTAACAACCGTACACCTTTTTAGTCTGTTTTTTAGCCGGAATGGGATAATCGGTGCAAACATGACCCATTATCCACGATGCCCGCTAGAGTGCATTCACAGTGTAGTAGGGGCGTATGGTGCTTAAAATTTAGAATCATATCCATAAAATGATTTTTTGAAAGCTTAACATAAGCCATATGGGCAAGTATGTGAGCGATGTGCACTCGTTAGCTTGACGCGAAGTGAAAATTAGAAGTGCAAAAATCACAAAATCCTTATTTCACTCGGGAGTGATCAGCCGCCACGGTAAACGAGAGCTCAGATGGCGACTAGAGTGTGGACTATCCAACTAAGTTTTCATATTTGGTCATAAACTCAAGGTGTGCGACCATGCGCGGCCAACACCGCGCACCATGCAACCGCTAGGACGGTTAAAGACTATGGTCCTTGTGGGAGGACCATCTTTTTTTCGACGATTTCGATAAAAAACATATCAAAAGCGCACCCTTTAAGCACGCCCCTCTAGCACACGCGTGGACGATCCTGTAGGGGAAATTATTCAATTGACTCATAAAATATAATGCCAAAAGCACGTATACGCCTCAAAGGTCCCTGTGGCACTCATAATAGTCATCGCGCGTTGGTCCTTGTGGGAGGACCATGAATTTGGATAGTAGCCATAGAGCCTTTAGGGATACAGTATCGAAATCTATCGATCGAAAATTTTAGATATCAGAATCGATCGATTGAAATTTTGAAATATGGATATCAATTCCGAAATCCGATATCGATATATCGGAATCTGCCCACCGATCCTTGAAGTTTCCATACTTGTCTCGCATGGCCCGACAGTTTTTGGCTGCACCTGCCTCCACGGCAGGTGTGGAGCGTGCATTTTCCGCCGTGACAAGCATGCACTCAGACCTGAGAAAGCAGCTGGAAGAGAGCACTATTGAGCACACGTTGATGGCAGCTATGAACTAGAACGCTTCTCCATAAGTTTTTGTAGAAATGGTGTTGTGCGCCTACTATTGTTAGTCTGTGTGTTCATTGGTTAGTACCTTAGTAGTTAGACGCTTAGAACCTTACTACCTTAGCAGTTTCAACGCTAGACAAGGAAGGGCCCTGAGTGCCCCTTCCAAGATGTGTGCTATTTGTATAATTAACTTTGCATACCTGCTTACCTATTTGCTCAGCTTCAAGATCATAATCTCATATCGGTTCATATCGATTATCGGAATATCGGTTCAAGAGTTAGGATATCGGTATTGATCGATAGGGCTTGCGGTGATATCAAAATCGATCAATTGTTATATGTGGCATATCGGAATCGATCGATTATTCTTAGTAAGATATCGGAATCGATCGATGAGCAGACTTTAACATTGAAATTGATTGATTTGAAAGATGAATTTATCGGAATCGATCGATAACACTTTTGCCAACCGATTACTCACCTTGCGCTCTAACCGCCGCAACCGACGGCAGCTGTTTAAGCCTCACGACAGCAACTACATCCCGACCCCGGCCACCGTTGAAGATCGCGGCCGCGTCCAAATTTTATCACCAAACCGTAGGCGATTTGGGCAACAATTATGCCCTGCCGCTTTTACGCATTTCCGACCATTCCCAACTACGTGCCCTACACTCTGGACAGCAGCGCCCGGACTGTGGCAAAACTGGCTTACCGCACGTTATTTTTGACCTCACCGCCGTTTTCCTCGTCGAATTTCACCCCAATTTGGCTTTTACATCGCCCGATTTGGTTAATTTTACGAAGAGTTACGTTTTAGACACGCACCCAAACGCGCCCTCGCCTTTCTGGACAGCAGCACCGCTCCTGCAGGACAACTGGCTTGCCGCACGACTTGTTTGACGTCACCGGTGTCTTCCTCGTCAAAATCTATTCCAATTTGACTCATCCATCGCTGGATTTGGTTCATTTTTCAGAAAGTTATGTCTTCGCTTGGGAACCCTAACTTCGCGTTCGCGGAATTCTCCAGCCAGCGGTCAGCCACCATGTCCGCTGACCGCCAGAATGCGCGCATGCCCACTGTTCATTCAGCGTTGGCATCTTTTCGAGTCCATCGACGGCATCCTGCACCTGGCTTTGGTCTGGTGGTGTCTGGTGGTGCTTATGCACCAGACACCAACATCGAGTCTATCGCCTTCGCCAATGACGACAACTCTGAGCACGACGAGTTGCGTCCGCAGCATCCTCCGCTCTCCGCTCCACCCTTCGTGCCCCTTGGCCACTGTGTGGTGGTGTGCGGTGGTGTTACAACACCAATCCCACCGATTCTCCCCTCTGCTTGCGCGCTCATTGGCGGCAGAGTGGGGGCACGCCGCATTTTTCACCTTCCATCCCTCTGCCCCCTCTTCGTTGACGCATCCGCTCTGGTGGTGCCAGGCCGCTTTTGGCTCTGGCATCGCACCGGCGTTGGTTGAACGTTGTAGGGGTGAGTATTGCCTCACTGGCGCGTGACGCATGCGATCGAGGGTGACGCCGCCGCCAGCAAGATTACGACAGCAAGGCACAGCTCAGCATTGACCCTTCTCCATGCCTGCACGGTGTGTGATGATCCTCGAGGGACCTGAGTTCTTTAGATTAGCTTAGCAATGGACTTTCGAACACTTTGGGATGGCACATGCCGGATTGCCCGAGCCGGTGTGGCTCCTAGACCCTGCAGTGCTCCTGCCTCTTTGCCTGGTGACACCTCAACCCCACGGGGTGAGGTGGTGTCACGGGGAGCCCAATCTTGCCACCCCCGCTGTAAGGGGGGGGCACAGTGGGTCTCCTGTCTGTCACCCCTCAGCCCGAGATGTCACCAGTGTCCGTTGTCACAGTTAGCCGTGTGCCATAAAACACTCACCTAAGTATTTTATACCATCTTAGTATCCGAGAGCACCTGCCCCTGCGAGACAGTTCTGCTTCCACGCATTCGGCATATATATATTCACATATATATTTCTCACTTCTTGTCAACACCCCCGACATCTCTTAGCAGATATACACATACAACGGGCTAATGATATTCATTCAGCACTAATAGCTTGTGACAATGAGTCGGGATACCCGAAAAATTGCTATGCTATAAGACCAGACCTTCTGGACATAATCATAGATGAAAGAGGGTTAGAAAAGGGCGGATGTGAGCTTTTCTGTAACCCGGTAAACTCACATCCGAGGATTAGTAGGAGAAGATGCATACCCACGGAAGCAATGGAAACAGCACTAAGACCTTTCTGTCACAAAGGGAGAATTGGCTGGGATGGACTAGCAATGGATGCATATATAAATATGATCACTGGCAAGGGCTACAAAGTCTATGGGAACCCGCCCTTCGATGGAGATGTGAGGAGGGAAGCATCTGCCGGGTCATGGCGACCCTGTCACGAGGATTGGAAGCGACCACAAACTCGGAAGGCTTCGAGGGGATTTGGATCCTGCCATTGTCTCTAAAAAACCTAAAAAAATGGACGGACAAAGGCTTTGAACTGATTTTCAAATATCCAAGAGGGACCATTCCCTTTATCCCCCAAGACTACTGGTCCGGGAAGGGACCCTACACACTGCCGGGAGAGGGATGCTACAAAGATAAGTACTCGGATGTAGTCATATTGTCCATTGATAGCGCTAGTATGGGCTGTCCTGTGAGCAACAAGCTAGATAACGAGCAACTGAAAAATAAACTGTTAAAGTGGTTCATGAATGTTGTACCGCACAAGAAGTTAACCCTTAAGCCGGTATCTGGGTCAGATCTGACCCAGAAGCGATGGCAAAGTATATGCTGCTTGGGCAATTGCGGTTGCATACCTTGCATGATTTGTGCACTGGGTATTTGCACGTACACCGTTGTGTGCATATGTAAGCGTAGCGTACTTGTGCGGGGCACGTATGCATAATATATATCGCACGTACCCGCATATTTGTCGCGAATCAGTTGCACATTTGTACGTTTTTTGCGTAATTTTATCTTGCAAACCATACAAAACGCGCCTAAACCGCAACGTTATACTTACCTACGGCTCATCTACAAGCACGCGTTGCATCATGGGCCATGTCCCGATCATTATGTAAGTGATTGGTGGCTATCATCATGGAATATGACCCATAGTATCGCAAAAATCACCACACGTGTCCCTTAAGTATGGAAAACATTCCTTAAGTATGGAAAACATTGTGAAATATATGCTGAAATCTGTATAGGCAGCCCTGACCGGGAGTCCCGGTGCAGGCCCCTATGACAGATTCCTAGGTAGCCAACACTGGACCGTGACTGATCCGTAAGCCTGTGCTGTGACACACCGAGTGTCACAGGTAGCTAGACTCGAGACCGTTCCGACTCCGTGACCGTTCCGGGTATATCTAGCTTAGGGTTTATTTCTTATGAGAGTTTTATCTATATTGGTTCACAGACTGTCTGATATCTTGAACCGGGATATTCCAGTAGGTCGTGGACCCATTCCACGCTATATTCCACAGCTAGTTTGGCCATGATTGGCTAAAGCAGCCGCTTGGAGAGGTGGTGCGCGACGGCGCGTTTGGGGACTCACGGGAATTTTGAGATGAGCTGTTTGCGGTGAGCGTCTTTGAGCCGCAGCTATGGGGATTCGACCTGGACCAGGCCTAGTCGACGCAATGTTCATTTACGGTATTACGCTTGCCCTGATCCCGCTTGCTGCCGATTTTTGGGCTGGTGGCTCGAGCACCTTCGACCTCGACGACGTCTTCCAGTGCCCCTCGCTCGCATGGCTCTACCGCTCCTTCCGTGACTGTGGCGTCGCATCTTCCCCACGACATTGCCCGAACGCGCCCCGGCGTGCCACCTCCCATCAGGCTTTCAAAGTTATGGGAGTTACCACAAGAGCTAAGAAGTCCCTCACGAGGGACAGCGACATTGATGCCTCGCTGAGGCTTATCGACGGGGTTCGGAACAGCCCGACGGTGCGGACACCGACTGTTCCGACCCCCAACCCTGCTTCGAACGAGGACGCCGACGTGGCCGTTAGGCGTTACTTGCAAGAACAGGCGAAGTTGACCGACGAGATCTACAAGGCACGTCTGCATCGTGCCTGGGCCAAGAGCATCCGCGAGGACGTTCTTGGTGACAAGAAACATCATTTCCGCGGTACGGACGACGCTGGCCTTCTGTCCGACCTGGTGGTGCAGCTACGTACGGAGTTCGAGTCTGCTGGATTGGAGATGAAGTCCTTTGATCTCGACGACCCCCTTACCCCGGTTGTGAGCCGGGTGAATGGCCTTCTATACGACGTGCTGGCTCTCGTGGTGGAGAAGCACAGCAACGCGTATGTCTGGCTCACTGGTACGGATGCTTCGTCTGACCGAGATGGCCGGCGAGCTTTGGTCGACATCATCAAGGGCTGCGTACCGGTGGCGCTGCGGGAGTCGCAGCAAGAGGAGCATGCGGCCTTGCGTTACCCCGCGAACGTGGACCCGCAGCCGATCTTGGCGCGGGAGCAACGTTTGGTGCGG
The DNA here is from genome assembly GCA_001247695.2 of Cymbomonas tetramitiformis. Taxonomy (NCBI): domain Eukaryota; kingdom Viridiplantae; phylum Chlorophyta; class Pyramimonadophyceae; order Pyramimonadales; family Pyramimonadaceae; genus Cymbomonas; species Cymbomonas tetramitiformis. Next base: position 10,857 of record LGRX02004733.1, on the reverse strand, counting down.
GACAACAAGGCCTCCGACTGGACACCTACGGAGGCTACGCGTAAGCTGAGCCTGTACACCAGGCTTGACCCGGCATTCTACGCTGCGGTTAAGGTGCGCTACCCCATGGCTGCTGACTTGGCCCATGTACCGTTGGCCTCGCTCCGCTCCATGGTGGTAGAGATCTACCAGGCTTGGGCTCAGACTGACGCGGGGAAGGCGGCTTCTGGAGCGGACGGCATCTCCGCGCACCTCTCCAGCAGCGAGTACGACGCCCTCCTCGTGAAGATCACGGAGCTGAAGGAGCTGGTACAGCGGCAGCACGGGGAGGGCGCTCCGGTAGTGCGGCAACAGCGGGACAAGCAGCGGCAACAGCAGCAGCAGCGTGCGCAGCAGCCGAGGGGCTACCGTATGGGGCAGCACAAGGTGCCGCCCGTGGGATTCGACCGGGACGACCAGCGAGCGAAGCCGTTCTGCGGCAGGTGCAAGAAGGCAGGCAAAGGTGAGAGCTATCACTTCTACCGCGACTGCCCGTTGGGCGGGCGCCAACACCCGCCCACCTCTGCCGCGGCATTCTGCATTCCTATCGACGAGGAGGACGCGGAGGGCGTGCATGCACTTGCCATGTGTGCGCTCTTTCAGCAGGCAGCGGACGATGGCGCGGAGTCCTTTGCTCGTGCGGCTGCCGCGTACGGGCCGCCTGCGGTGCTTTGTGCGGGAGCGGTGGGCGGCATCGACGTGTCCGCCTACGGCTTCGCGGTGGAGCAGCGGTCAGCTTCCGACGAGCCCGTAGGAGACGACATTCTTCGACGGCTCGACGATCTTGCCGCGGAGGTTCACTCCGCGGCCAATCACCAGGTGCACTTCACACACGCATCTTTCCCGCCTCCTGACGGCATCGAGCAGCAGGCTTCGGCTCTGGTGTGCGGACCCGCCGCGGCGGGGACCACGCCGGAGGAGCAGGTTCCGGCAGGTGGTGCGGCGGCATCGGCATCCGCCGTGCCGGCCCCTGCTATGCCTGTCTCGCAGGGAAAGGATGTGAAACCCGCGCCACTGCAATCGGCGCGGGTAACCACCACAGCGGACGCGGACGGTGAGTTCGCTGGGTTCGTTCAGACCGTGAACCACGCCGCCGTCGGGCAGGTTGACCTCACGGGTTACGACACGGACGATTACGAGGACCTCGCCGACGGCAGCTTCATCGTGAAGCCGCGGACTCCGGCCATTTCGGCAAATCATGCGTCGGAGTCCGCGACCCACGTGCCTCAGTCTGGTGGTGCATCCCGCACCTACGGTTGTGGCAAGCCGCCATGGGGCTTCCCCGCACACGCGGGCCCGTGGGGATTTCATTACTTTGTCTCTCTCTTTCTTTTGATCTCGATCATGGGAGTGGGAGCTGCCGCCTACACGGCGGCCAATGACATCGACTCTGTGCAGGTATCGGGTCGGGCTGCACCGCAGCCTGTGCTGTGCAGGGGAGACTTATGCATCTACCCCGGTATATCCGAGCTGGACCCCGTCACTCTGGATGCAGTACTGCACTCCCTGGGTGCTGCGACGGTGGTTCACCGGCCGCCTGACCCACTGGAGAGCAGTGCTGCAAGCTACTACCGTGGACATTGTGGTGACGGTGCTCCTCTGGACTTTGACCCCGAGTAGCTTTACTTCTGGCTCTGGCAGTGCACCACTTTCTGGTGGTGTACTGAGATGTGCTTTGACCTCAACGTGGTCTTCAATTTGGTTTACGCTTTACTTTGACATCTACAATCTTCAATCTGGTTTGCTGCCACAGTGCTTTTCAGTAGTTTAGCAGGACCTGAGTACCTGTATATTTCTGCACTTGTGCCGGCTAGAGGGTTTCAATTTGTGTATCAGAATGGCACAGTTGGATTAGCAGTTAGGTTTGTCACCCTAGCTCCTACCCTAACTTATCTTGTCTTATCTGACTTACCTGTCAGTCACCACCCACAGTGCTGGGGTGGTGTGCTGAAATCTGTATAGGCAGCCCTGACCGGGAGTCCCGGTGCAGGCCCCTATGACAGATTCCTAGGTAGCCAACACTGGACCGTGACTGATCCGTAAGCCTGTGCTGTGACACACCGAGTGTCACAGGTAGCTAGACTCGAGACCGTTCCGACTCCGTGACCGTTCCGGGTATATCTAGCTTAGGGTTTATTTCTTATGAGAGTTCATCTATATTGGTTCACAGACTGTCTGATATCTTGAACCGGGAGATTCCAGTAATATATGTATTTTTAGTGTTTTTTTGGCATAAACCCACAGAAAACGATAGGCAGATGAACGCACATCGGTGCAAGTGAATCATCCTTGGAACGTATCATCAAGGTCGATGATTTGATTCCAAAATTGTGCAAAAATATGTCGAGCAGATGTCGTCAACAATGACGATGAAATTAAATCGTGCCTGTAAAATCGAAAACATTCTAACCATGTGCGCATATAAGAGTCGGTGGATATATTCGACATATATCGACATGTAGTGTCGCAAATAGTTGGTAATATAGGTATGCAATAATTGGTAAAGCAAACGGGCATTTAGTGACTAAGCATACCTCGCAAAAATCCATTCTCACAACACATATAGAAAACCCTCGAATTCTAACCACCGGCTTAAGGGTTAAAACCTAAAATGCTCAAAGAAACGGGAATACACCCCGACATGATAAAACAAGCACTTGAGGAGAGAGAGTGTCCGCTACCGCTCCAGCTGTGCCCGTGGGCTGAGGATGGGGTCATGCCGGGCCTGCAGGAGCAGTATCCAGGTGCACACCTGGATGGAGCACATCGAAGCGTGGCGGGAACCCCTTTCCTAAACGCCACAAGGTGGCCAAGGGAACTCACCCTCATGGGATACCTACCAGCAGGCTTTGGAAAAGTATTAAAGGGGATTGGAGTTCCTCACCGCGGGCTTAAACCTTTGCTGAAAAAGTTATCCAGAATGCGCAGACGGCACTCTAGGGAGAGAAGCATTCGGGCAAACGGGTATCATGCCGGAGGATAAAATCACCAATGAAAACCCAAGCGTCATGAAACTCTGTGTGAAAAATAAAAAGAGCACAGAAATCAAAAAGCATGCGAGTAACATAATAAGAAATTACTTTAGATAAAACCCTCCTCCCCCTGCCCCTCAGGGGCTGAGGCCCCATGGGGGTCTCAGCCCCACGGGGGCAAAGGCCCAGGGGATGGGGCACCCCTGGGTCCTCACCTTCCACCCCCACTGCCCGATGCTTTCTCCATCCCCATCAGGCATCAGCTCCGCGACCTGCTGATATTTTAACCGACTTGGTGGCCGACACGTCTCCTTAGTGCCGAGCCGCCTCCTGCTTCCATATTTTAGTGGAATGCTTCCTGTTTTAGCAGACAGTTATGTATGAGGGGAACACACTCTAGTAGATCGTTCCGAAGGCCTTGCCTTACTCATCGACGTAAATGTATTATAATAACTCGTTGGCGGAGTCCTCGTTGACGAATGAAGCAGGGCTCCTAATCGGTTTCAAACTTGCATATCGATCGATTTCGATATTCAACATTTTCAATCGATAATCGATGATATCGATTCATATCGATCATTGAATTTTATATACAATTCTCCGTATACAATACATAAGACCGCCAATACTAAACTGAATCGATACCGATTTATCGATGAAATGTGCACAAAAATGACATCGATCGATACCGATTTCCCGTTTCCCCCCGATATATCGATATATCGGAATATCGGTTAAACCGATTAGGAGCCTTGGAATGAAGCAGGGCTCTATATCGGTTTGTTTTTTCGGTATCGATACAATCCGATATCCGAAAAACGGTATCGATAATCGGCACAATCGATAAACAATCGATCATTTGGGCATTTATATGTATTTTGTTATAAATTAAATATGGAACACCAAAACCTGCACAATCGAAAGTTTGATATTGAAATCTGATAATCGGCGATAAATACGATATATCGATAGTATCGGTTATCGGAAATATCGATATAGAGCCTTGGAATGAAGCCTCCAATGCAGTAACTAAGGAGTCCCATAGAAGTAGTCGATGTGGCCCACTTCCGGAAAATGACGAAGCCTTCGTACCTAGTGTGTCCTTGGCAACACGCTTCACGACATCAACGTCCCAACATGACTGTAAAACGGCATTGCCACGCGTCCTGTCAACGACAAGGGTCGCGTGCGCTAACTGCGGAGTGCTCTTATAGCGAGCACCGCCACGTTCCTAGCGAAAATCGAATCGAGGCGCATCCTAGCGCCCACGGCCGGGGTGTGAATTGAAGATGTAGACATTCAGAATTGAAATTCCTATAGGAGGGGTGTTGGAGAAAAGGCGAGGTGCAAATTGTAAGGTGGCGAGCGACGGTAATGCAGTTGCGGAGTGAGGCTAAAATGGGGGTCGAACGAAACCAACGAAGTCGAATACGCGACGGCCAAGGAGATGTCGACAGGGGTGATCAAGCCAAGTCAAAAACAAAATCCAACGCGGACACTCGAAGAAGAGGCCGAAAGTTCCCAATCCAAAATCTCACCGTAACATAGCGAAAACTGCACGCTCTAAAGTGGCCAATTCAACACCTCGCGAGGCCCCAACGCCCCGCCGCCAAGCGGAAAAGCTTAGCCAATCATGGCAAACGAGTCAGCAGTGAGAAAAGCGGGGTGATACCCCATAACCTGCGAGATACATTGTTCCGCAATATATCGGGTGGTCACTGAATAATTATCATACCGACAAGTGTAAACTAATTATAAAGAGTTAACGAATATAAAGCATCTGTGACCTAGGTATCTGTCACCAAGTATTGTACGAGTACTGGTACAGCCGAACGGAGTCAGAGCAAATAATGACCTACGGTGCACTGAATCCAGCAATATATACATATATATATGTATATCGAGATCGTATCGTATATATGGATATATATATCGAGGTCAAGCAGTGACACAAACGAATCGCAGGGGTGGACGTTCACAGATACTAAGACGTGGAATAAAATACTTAGTTGAGTGTTTTATGGTACACGCGGGTAACTGTGACAACGGACACTGGTGACAGCTCGGGTCGAGGGGTGAATGACAGGTGACCCACTGTCCCCCCCTTACAGTGGGGGGGAAAGATTGGGTTCCCAGTCTTGACAGAGTCGCGAATAATTCCCCCCAGGAACGCTTCGCGTGCCCCCCTCTGCACACGCAGGCTTTAATCCCCATGTCTTCATGTCTTCATGTGTCACACGACTGTCGTGTGTCACTAGAGCTAATAAGAACAAGACGAAGGAGGTGAATCGACAATCGTTGAAGACCCTCCGTGGCTCTATGTCTATCGGTATCGCGGCCTATCGAGATGACGCGATCGACGCAAGTCCAGCGCATCCTCTCTTCGTCTCGACGTTGAGGGACTTCGAACTACAACTTGAGCTTCCAGAAGCCTTTCGCGTTGCTCAACCGAAATGGACTTGTGAACGAGCTGGTAATATAAAGATCCAACTTTTTTGAGAACATGAGCGAGAAATCCAGCACCATTACAAACCGTGATCTGGTGATTTCATCGACTAGGCTTTAGCTGGTGCTAACGCATAAATTTCTCGAATTTTACCTTGGGTACTTGATCCCGTTAAGACGAGGCCGTGCGAGGCAGCCGAGACCCAAGCAGCAGTACATACACGCTACGCATGTATGTGCTTTCCTCGAGCGCGAAGTGTTTCTCCCTATCATACGCCTCGATATGTGAATAATGTTGTCTGCGTTTGAATACACTCTCAAAGCGCAGTGGTGCTTCCAGCTTCCAACCTTCGAACCCTCCACACGGTTCCGTTCCACACCTCCGTTGCACAGCGCTCTTGCTTCTCCCCGGACTTGCCCTCTGTGTTTCCCAGCCTAAGCCCTGAGATACATACCCCGAATTAAATTCTTTCTGAAAGCGAAGGGGTGTGCTTTCTTCTGAGTATACCCCAAAGCCTACTTCCTTGGACTTTGTGTAGTCGCTCGGTCTGCAGCCTCCTTGCAGGGCCTTGAACACATTAGAATCCAACTGCCTGAGACGCTAAACCTCTTTGCACAGTGCTATCTTTTCCCTTCAGAAATATAAAATCGTGCGATATCCTTGAAAACATCGTGACACCTGTGCATGCGTGCGAGAGGGCTTCCTCACTGCCTGTCTTGAATATGAGCAAGGGGTTTGCGCTTTGCTTTCACTCAGCGTGCGTCGTGTAAGGAGCAAATCTAGGTAGCTTTCTGAGAAAGATGCTGCGATGGGTAGTATTCGTGCCCATTATGATCGCCGAGTGCATGCTGCTCGCTCACGGGGCTCCTCAGGTCTTGCCTCTCCCCCTCGGGCAACTTCCTCATACAACGCAAGTTGAATTCTTCAGCGTTCGGCGTCTGCACCGGGAACGTTGCACAAGCTGTCACTCTACGTGGCCTGAACCCACCCCGTGACTAGCCTCTTACATCCTGTTTCAAAGGCGTCAAGAGGGCCAAGTCCGCCGCATCGTCAATGAGCTTGCCGCGCGGGAAACGATGTCAGGCTTCTTAGATCCTTCCAGCCTCACGTGTTCTAAGGTTGATTCTCTGACTTGTTCGTCGGTGTCTCCTGCGCGTGCCAATTGATATCAGCCCTCCGCTCCAGCAACGTGAGCATGCCCCACCCACGGACTGCCGCTTCCTCTTGGCAACTGACCGGCCTCTCGTGAGCAGGCTGAGAATGTGACCTTCGACCGAGATGTAAGCCGGCTTATCCAGGTTCGAGTCTACACTCCATAAGCTCCAACCAGTTAGCCATAAGTCCATCAGGAAAGTGAATATGCAGATGCTGATGGGTAGTCTGGCGGCAGCAGTAGAGTGAGGCGTCAACTGGTCAGATTTTGCAACACGACGCTGTGGCATGGCTCATCACCATGAAGAGTTTTCCGCGCAGGTTCCGTTCAGAGACCTCAAATTTAGACGATATGGCCTGCGGTCCAACCAGAATTATCTCCTACTCTCAGCTTTCGCAAGCTCGAATCTTTGACGACGTGTCAGGAACTGAGGGTGGGCCTTTTAGTTGTCTCCGAGAGTTGCTCTCGGGTAGCTGGCCCTGTGCTGTAGAACCTAACACTCTGAAGCAACAATCCAGGAACCCCAACCCGCATTAGAGCGCTTTTTTCACGCAGTTTTTTTGTGCTATGGGGTGACGCCCTCGATTTGCAAAGAAGCGGCAAGCGGCGAGACACCAAGCCCTGGTGTGGCACCGAATCTACAGCATGCTAGGCGGCATCCCAACCGGGAGGATCACTTAAGTAGCACGCTTCTGGGTGATATTTCACGCCGCACTACTCGCAAGTCACAATCCTCTATTGAGGCAGACAAGCGGAGAAGTACGTGAATATCCAGATACGTGCCAGTTACTGGGGAAAGATTCGCGGTTCATGGCTCGAGGGGTCTCCTTGTCGGCTTGAGGGGTCTCCTTGGACCTATCCGGTTTCGCGGCGCGGCCGTTCTGAGAACGGCGCATGAATGAGATTGGCTGGGGACCGCAGGAGATCGAAGCGGAAGCGGATGCACTCCTCGAGCGTCGTCTCGGAGCCTCGAACGGGTCCCGCTCATGGAGCGCCCGCTTCGGGTGCGACTGCTTCCACCGGGCCGCGCACTACTGCAGCGAGCGCGCCTATCCGCCTCCGCGCAGCTTGCCTCGCGCTTGGAGTGGCTCCGACGAGGCAAACTCAAGCGCCCTGTGCTGCACCCTCTGCTGAAGCTTTTATCTTTCCTGCCATGCCGTCACACCGACTGTCGCCGACTCTTGCCTTGCCACAATGAGGGAAATCACAGCGGGGCTAGTAGGGGTGCAGTTGCGTGGGGTTGACGGCTCGACGGGCTTTACAGCGCCCGGAGACTATATGAGGACAACGACAACGACAACGACAACGACAACGACAACGACAAGGACGAGGAGGCACACGCCCAGGAAAGCACTGATCAGGACGCTGGCGGAGCTGTGAACGCGTCACTGGAATCCGTGAACACGTCAGAGCTCGGCTGGATGAGCGTTCTGCAGAAGGCGTCGGCGGCGAGCGTGAGGCTGACGCCGTACCCGCACCTCGTGATATACGACGCGCTTCCACCCACTCTCTACAACAAGCTGGCCGCGGGGTTTCCGTCGATCAAAACCATCATGAGCGCGAACGGCAACAAGGTGAGCGCGCCGCACGTTCGGTCAGCCGCCTCCAACTTGCTCTTCACAAATGCAGGCAACTCGAGTGTGCATCCTGAGGTGCTCGGTGGTCGCCCGCGATGGCCTCCCCCGATTGGTTTGTCTCTCTCCTGCGAGGTTTGGCCGAACCTGACTATGGCGTAACTCACCTCCAGCGTGGACGGATGTCCGGGCAATTTATGCGGAGCAGAGGATGGCAAATAACTTCCGGTATGACATCTCCGCCACCAAGGCTAGAGGCCGACTCAACGCCCTGTGGTCCAAGTTCGTGAATTACCACACGTCCAACGAGTTCTTCAAGGTCTGAACATCGCCGCCATCCCGCCAAGCCACGCACGTCCCGGTCGTCGCTGCCAGCTGAGGAGTGGTGAGGGGCTGGGGTGGTCGGTGCGAGGTCATGGCTGAAGACGTGCTGAGGAGCTGGCAAGATGGGTGCGAGGGTGTGGCTGGAGTTGTGTGATGTGGTGCGAGGGTGCTGCTGGAAGAGTGCTGAGGTGGGGCAGGGTGATATGGGTGCGAGGGTGTGGTTGGAGAGGTGCTGAGGGGCTGGGTGATGGGTGCGAGGGTGCGGCTGAAGAGGTGCTGAGGGGCAGGGTGATGGTGTGCGAGGGTGTGAAGGAGAGCTGGGGTGGTGGGAGGGTTTCACTGGAAAGGTGAGGCATATGGGAAGTCAGGTGAGAGGAGTCGCGGGGTGTTAGTAGGCGGCCAGGAAGCGGGTCGGGAGATCGGAGAGGCAAAATTTGACTGCGCAACGAGCGAGCCGGAGAGGATGGACCGGTGCCAGTGCAGTGCACGATCTTTTGACTGGGCTACTTGCTGCAGCTTTAACAGCTCCTCTTTCCCTTTGTAGAATCCCGGAGAGATGGCTCGGAAATGTTCATCCTTCCTATCCAACGGCTCGGAAATGTTCATCCTTCCTATCCAACGGCTCGGAAATGTTCATCCTTCCTATCCAACGAAGACACCAGTCTCTAAAACACCTCTTCGTCAATGGAGGTGTCGAGATTTCGTCTCTTGGAATGTCGGCTTTCCACCAGTGACAGCGGACTGGGTTGTAGCTGAATGTTTTTTAAGTCCGTCTCACATGCCTAGAACTCCATCCAGGTGGCAGCCGGCAGTGGCCGCTCCTCCGAAGAGAAATGGTTTTTATTGGCTCACTTTCGGCGTTCTCAGGCTGTGTACGTCGCGGGAGGTTCCAGGCTGTGACGGAGAGATGGGCGGGGTCTCGGGAGGTGCGGCTGCTCCAGGAGGTGGTGCGCGTGTTCGGCCCGGGGATCAGAAAGCAGCGGCCCGACGTGGAGAAGCTCCGCAAACGCAAATTGGAAGCACTCGGTGTGCACACCCGTTACAGAAAGAAGAGCAACAGCGAGCTGGCGATTGACTGCCAGGTGTGGGCCTGCCTGCATCCCGGCAACTTCCTTCGGCCGAAGCTTTGTGTGGAGATGGGCATGCGTTGGGCGCGGACCTCCTTGCGACGCGTCTTGTTGTCGCTCTGACGGCGGTCAGCATTGAATACAGGGTGCGGCCCCTTGCAGCCCACGTGGCTTTGTGCTGGTTGGATGCACACCGGCTGCACACATGGCGCTGTGGCCTCTCACTCTTGACCTCTCCACAGAGGATAGCACTTCCGGCCTTTCCAGCGATTCAAGGATGACGCAGATATTTTCCCCTGGGGTGTGCCTCGCCCATGCTGTTGCTCGAGGGAGACGTGCCCTCGAAGCTGCCCTTGCCGGATGGCGCCATCGTTTTGGTAGCTCCGCTGGCGCGGTGGGGCATCCTTGAGTTGCACAGCGTCCCATGAGCATGGGCAATGACGCAGTGTCAGGGTACCGGAAGGCTGCTTATGGTCTGCGGCGGGTGGCTGGCTTGCCATGTGGCACGGCAGGTGGGAATGAACTCTCCAGTGCGAGTCAGGAGCCGCCACGGAGTCCGCGGGCCGCATGTGGATGCCAAGAAGGAAGTGTGGGGGGCGCTCTTGTACTTCCGTCAGCCGAAGGACACATCCACCGGAGGGGCGCTTCAAGGTGAGCCCCACTTGGCGGCTCTTCCCCTTGAGGGCCACTACAACGGGTTCTCTCCTTGGGGGCCTGGAGTCGCATCCATGGGGGTGTGGGGGGGGTGAGGCCCCCTTAGCAGCCTCAAGACGGAGTCCACAGGAGGGGCTCTAAGATGGGCCCAGCAGCAGTGTATGGACACCTTGGCACCTTTACAGGAGGGCCCCAATGGAGCCCCCCTTGGCAGCACAATGACATGCGCCCATATGACTTTTAGCACACCCCGCTGGTCTGACCGCTGACTTGGGCATGGAGCACTGTTGTTGTGTACCGCAGTGTTCAAGTGCAAGGGCAAATGTAGGCAGGTCCCTGAGAGGGAGAAGAGGAAGCGAGGTATGCTGCGTGGCTATCACCAGCAGTTTGAGTTTGATCATGCTGACCTGAATCTTGTGGCCACCGTGCCCTACAAGAGGAACACCCTTGTGTGGTTCATCAACTCGGATACCTCCGTGCACTCAGTCACTTCTCGCAGTGTGACACACTTCAGGTATTTCCCCCCCCCCGGGCTCGGGCATGCAGAAGACACGCGCCCCTTCCCTCTGTTCCTTCTGCAGGACTGTAGCTGCACACGAATCTAGCAGTTCACTTGGTTGCTGGGTGATGTGTTCCTTTGGGCGATGCT
>LGRX02004732.1:0-10169 GCA_001247695.2 Cymbomonas tetramitiformis | reverse complement strand
ATCGGGTCCCATGCCGCTCAACCGTGTAGCTCGTGCGCTGATCGCCAACGGGCCGGTCGCGCCATGATGCGGCGGTTTGCAAGCCTCATGTCCCTGTTTTCTTTTTTAAGGGTGCATCTCATATCAACCGGAGGCTTGCTAGGGACATATTGTCGCCAGTGGGCAGCTTATGGTTGTTTGAAGTGGGGGGTTTTTGTCATCGGGTCCCATGCCGCTCAACCGTGTAGCTCGTGCGCTGACCGCCAACGGGCCGGTCGCGCAACGATGCGGCGGTTTGCAAGCCTCATGTCCCTGTTTTCTTTTTTAAGGGTGCATCTCATATCAACCGGAGGCTTGCTGGGGACATATTGTCGCCAGTGGGTTGCTTATGGTTGTTTGAAGTGGGGGTTTTTTTTGTCATCGGGTCCCATGCCGCTCAACCGTGTAGCTCGTGCGCTGACCGCCAACGGGCCGGTCGCGCAACGATCGGCGGCGGTTTGCAAGCCTCATGTCCCTGTTTTCTTTTTTAAGGGTGCATCTCATATCGACCGGAGGCTTGCTGGGGACATACTGTCGCCAGTGGGCAGCTTATGGTTGTTTGAAGTGGGGGTTTTTTTGTCATCGGGTCCCATGCCGCTCAACCGTGTAGCTCGTGCGCTGACCGCCAACGGGCCGGTCGCGCAACGATGCGGCGGTTTGCAAGCCTCATGACCCTGTTTTCTTTTTTAAGGGTGCATCTCATATCAACCGGAGGCTTGCTGGGGACATACTGCCGCCAGTAGGCAGCTTATGGTTGTTTGAAGTGGGGGTTTTTTATCATCGGGTCCCATGCCGCTCAACCGTGTAGCTCGTGCGCTGATCGCCAACGGGCCGGTCGCGCAACGATGCGGCGGTTTGCAAGCCTCGTGTCCCTGTTTTCTTTTTTAAGGGTGCATCTCATATCAACCGGAGGCTTGCTGGGGACATATTGTCGCCAGTGGGTTGCTTATGGTTGTTTGAAGTGGGGGTTTTTTTGTCATCGGGTCCCATGCCGCTCAACCGTGTAGCTCGTGCGCTGACCGCCAACGGGCCGGTCGCGCAACGATGCGGCGGTTTGCAAGCCTCATGTCCCTGTTTTCTTTTCTAAGGGTGCATCTCATATCAACCGGAGGCTTGCTGGGGACATACTGCCGCCAGTAGGCAGCTTATGGTTGTTTGAAGTGGGGGGGTTTTTGTGTCATCGGGTCCCATGCCGCTCAACCGTGTAGCTCGTGCGCTGACCGCCAACGGGCCGGTCGCGCAACGATGCGGCGGTTTGCAAGCCTCTTGTCCCTGTTTTCTTTTTTAAGGGTGCATCTCATATCAACCGGCAGCTTGCTGGGGACATATTGTCGCCGGTGGGCAGCTTATGGTTGTTTGAAGTGGGGGTTTTTTATCATCGGGTCCCATGCCGCTCAACCGTGTAGCTCGTGCGCTGATCGCCAACGGGCCGGTCGCGCCATGATGCGGCGGTTTGCAAGCCTCATGTCCCTGTTTTCTTTTTTAAGGGTGCATCTCATATCCACCGGAGGCTTGCTAGGGACATATTGTCGCCAGTGGGTTGCTTATGGTTGTTTGAAGTGGGGGTTTTTTTTATCATCGGGTCCCATGCCGCTCAACCGTGTAGCTCGTGCGCTGATCGCCAACGGGCCGGTCGCGCAACGATGCGGCGGTTTGCAAGCCTCATGTCCCTGTTTTCTTTTTTAAGGGTGCATCTCATATCAACCGGAGGCTTGCTGGGGACATACTGCCGCCAGTAGGCAGCTTATGGTTGTTTGAAGTGGGGGTTTTTTATCATCGGGTCCCATGCCGCTCAACCGTGTAGCTCGTGCGCTGATCGCTAACGGGCCGGTCGCGCCACGATGCGGCGGTTTGCAAGCCTCTTGTCCCTGTTTTCTTTTTTAAGGGTGCATCTCATATCAACCGGAGGCTTGCTAGGGACATATTGTCGCCAGTGGGTTGCTTATGGTTGTTTGAAGTGGGGGGGGTTTTTTGTCATCGGGTCCCATGCCGCTCAACCGTGTAGCTCGTGCGCTGACCGCCAACGGGCCGGTCGCGCAACGATGCGGCGGTTTGCAAGCCTCATGACCCTGTTTTCTTTTTTAAGGGTGCATCTCATATCAACCGGAGGCTTGCTGGGGACATACTGCCGCCAGTAGGCAGCTTATGGTTGTTTGAAGTGGGGTTTTTTTTTATCATCGGGTCCCATGCCGCTCAACCGTGTAGCTCGTGCGCTGACCGCCAACGGGCCGGTCGCGCAACGATGCGGCGGTTTGCAAGCCTCATGTCCCTGTTTTCTTTTTTAAGGGTGCATCTCATATCAACCGGAGGCTTGCTGGGGACATACTGCCGCCAGTAGGCAGCTTATGGTTGTTTGAAGTGGGGGGTTTTTATCATCGGGTCCCATGCCGCTCAACCGTGTAGCTCGTGCGCTGATCGCCAACGGGCCGGTCGCGCAACGATGCGGCGGTTTGCAAGCCTCTTGTCCCTGTTTTTCATTTTAAGGGTGCATCTCATATCAACCGGAGGCTTGCTGGGGACATACTGTCGCCAGTGGTTAGCTTATGGTTGTATGAAGTGGGGGATTTTGTCATCGGGTCCCATGCCGCTCAACCGTGTAGCTCGTGCGCTGATCGCCAACGGGCCGGTCGCGCCATGATGCGGCGGTTTGCAAGCCTCATGTCCCTGTTTTCTTTTTTAAGGGTGCATCTCATATCAACCGGAGGCTTGCTAGGGACATATTGTCGCCAGTGGGCAGCTTATGGTTGTTTGAAGTGGGGGGTTTTTGTCATCGGGTCCCATGCCGCTCAACCGTGTAGCTCGTGCGCTGACCGCCAACGGGCCGGTCGCGCAACGATGCGGCGGTTTGCAAGCCTCATGTCCCTGTTTTCTTTTTTAATGGCTACTGCCCGACAGTCCTTGTGGGAGGACCGAAACGGCGTTGGGTCCTCCCACAAGGACCGGTGTTGCGGGAATTTTTTTAGCCGTCCTCTTGACGGTCTTAGTGCCTACCCTTCGGTTTTTAGTATACTTAGGACCTAAACCGAGTGCCCATATGCGCCATCAACCGTATATCGTCATAAAATGACTATATCCAATGCATTTGCAAGCATGTACCCTATCATTTTTGAGTTGCAACTTTTGGAGGACGTTCAAAAACATGCCATGCCATTCAAATATTTTTATCCAATAGAATTCCAGGTCAAACAAGCCGCCCAAGTACAAAATTTTATCCTAACATCATACCCAATCATACTTGCAAGATTATACATGTTGGCGACCTCGTATTGGGTGTATATACGCACTCAAATCGACCTTACACCTGTAAAAAACATTTTTGATCCAAGGTTTTCAAATGTTTTTTTCGTTACTACGGATACTATGAATGCCAAATAGTGTTCGGATATAATAGATGTATGATGTGGCACGTCGCATACTTCATGTAGACATGTTTACCGATTTTCAGAATGCTTAAGCTTGTCAATATGTGCAGTAGTCTACTTGGAACATTGCTTTGGAATTCGGCGAGAGCAGATTTTTGGATGGCCGATTTTGATGAAATCTAGTTTTTTCGTGGGTGCATGACATTGTGAGGGATATATACCGCAGTATTGTGGATTCCGAAGATGCTGTACATTGTAGAGGGCATTAATATGTCATGTTGAAGTATTTTTTAAGTGCAGTGGGCACTAGGAAGGCTACTTAGTGAGTGTAGGTGGCTTGGGAACTTCCGGTCCTTGTGGGAGGACCGGCGTTTTTATTTAATTTCGAGCGGTCTCACCCCAACTTTTCAATAATGTAAACCACATCGCTACACCGAGTTTTACACCCAACACAAGTTTTTAGATAATTATTGGACACCTAAATATGACCCCAAAGCACTCATATACCAACTATATCGAAAAAACGCGGCATATATCTCAAATTCACTTCGGTCCTTGTGGGAGGACCGGACCTTCGGGTAGTAGCCATTAAGGGTGCATCTCATATCAACCGGAGGCTTGCTGGGGACATACTGCCGCCAGTAGGCAGCTTATAGTTGTTTGAAGTGGGGGGTTTTTTTATCATCGGGTCCCATGCCGCTCAACCGTGTAGCTCGTGCGCTGATCGCCAACGGGCCGGTCGCGCAACGATGCGGCGGTTTGCAAGCCTCTTGTCCCTGTTTTATTTTTTAAGGGTGCATCTCATATCAACCGGAGGCTTGCTGGGGACATATTGTCGCCAGTGGGTTGCTTATGGTTGTTTGAAGTGGGGGTTTTTTTTTGTCATCGGGTCCCATGCCGCTCAACCGTGTAGCTCGTGCGCTGATCGCCAACGGGCCGGTCGCGCAACGATGCGGCGGTTTGCAAGCCTCTTGTCCCTGTTTTCTTTTTTAAGGGTGCATCTCATATCAACCGGAGGCTTGCTGGGGACATACTGCCGCCAGTAGGCAGCTTATGGTTGTTTGAAGTGGGGGTTTTTGTCATCGGGTCCCATGCCGCTCAACCGTGTAGCTCGTGCGCTGACCGCCAACGGGCCGGTCGCGCAACGATGCGGCGGTTTGCAAGCCTCATGTCCCTGTTTTCTTTTTTAAGGGTGCATCTCATATCAACCGGAGGCTTGTTGGGGACATACTGCCGCCAGTGGGCAGCTTATGGTTGTTTGAAGTGGGGGGTTTTTGTCATCGGGTCCCATGCCGCTCAACCGTGTAGCTCGTGCGCTGACCGCCAACGGGCCGGTCGCGCAACGATGCGGCGGTTTGCAAGCCTCATGTCCCTGTTTTCTTTTTTAAGGGCGCATCTCATATCAACCGGAGGCTTGCTGGGGACATACTGCCGCCAGTAGGCAGCTTATGGTTGTTTGAAGTGGGGGGTTTTTATCATCGGGTCCCATGCCGCTCAACCGTGTAGCTCGTGCGCTGATCGCCAACGGGCCGGTCGCGCAACGATGCGGCGGTTTGCAAGCCTCATGTCCCTGTTTTCTTTTTTAAGGGTGCATCTCATATCAACCGGAGGCTTGCTGGGGACATATTGTCGCCAGTGGGTTGCTTATGGTTGTTTGAAGTGGGGGTTTTTTTGTCATCGGGTCCCATGCCGCTCAACCGTGTAGCTCGTGCGCTGACCGCCAACGGGCCGGTCGCGCAACGATGCGGCGGTTTGCAAGCCTCATGTCCCTGTTTTCTTTTTTAAGGGTGCATCTCATATCAACCGGAGGCTTGCTGGGGACATACTGCCGCCAGTAGGCAGCTTATGGTTGTTTGAAGTGGGGGGTTTTTATCATCGGGTCCCATGCCGCTCAACCGTGTAGCTCGTGCGCTGATCGCCAACGGGCCGGTCGCGCAACGATGCGGCGGTTTGCAAGCCTCATGTCCCTGTTTTCTTTTTTAAGGGTGCATCTCATATCAACCGGAGGCTTGCTGGGGACATATTGTCGCCAGTGGGCAGCTTATGGTTGTTTGAAGTGGGGGTTTTTTATCATCGGGTCCCATGCCGCTCAACCGTGTAGCTCGTGCGCTGATCGCCAACGGGCCGGTCGCGCAACGATGCGGCGGTTTGCAAGCCTCATGTCCCTGTTTTCTTTTTTAAGGGTGCATCTCATATCAACCGGAGGCTTGCTAGGGACATATTGTCGCCAGTGGGCAGCTTATGGTTGTTTGAAGTGGGGGGTTTTTGTCATCGGGTCCCATGCCGCTCAACCGTGTAGCTCGTGCGCTGACCGCCAACGGGCCGGTCGCGCAACGATGCGGCGGTTTGCAAGCCTCATGTCCCTGTTTTCTTTTTTAAGGGTGCATCTCATATCAACCGGAGGCTTGCTGGGGACATACTGTCGCCAGTGGGCAGCTTATGGTTGTTTGAAGTGGGGGTTTTTTTGTCATCGGGTCCCATGCCGCTCAACCGTGTAGCTCGTGCGCTGATCGCCAACGGGCCGGTCGCGCCATGATGCGGCGGTTTGCAAGCCTCATGTCCCTGTTTTCTTTTTTAAGGGTGCATCTCATATCAACCGGAGGCTTGCTAGGGACATATTGTCGCCAGTGGGTTGCTTATGGTTGTTTGAAGTGGGGGTTTTTTTATCATCGGGTCCCATGCCGCTCAACCGTGTAGCTCGTGCGCTGATCGCCAACGGGCCGGTCGCGCAACGATGCGGCGGTTTGCAAGCCTCGTGTCCCTGTTTTCTTTTTTAAGGGTGCATCTCACATCAACCGGAGGCTTGCTGGGGACATATTGTCGCCAGTGGGCAGCTTATGGTTGTTTGAAGTGGGGGTTTTTGTCATCGGGTCCCATGCCGCTCAACCGTGTAGCTCGTGCGCTGACCGCCAACGGGCCGGTCGCGCAACGATGCGGCGGTTTGCAAGCCTCTTGTCCCTGTTTTCTTTTTTAAGGGTGCATCTCATATCAACCGGAGGCTTGCTGGGGACATACTGCCGCCAGTAGGCAGCTTATGGTTGTTTGAAGTGGGGGTTTTTTTATCATCGGGTCCCATGCCGCTCAACCGTGTAGCTCGTGCGCTGATCGCCAACGGGCCGGTCGCGCAACGATGCGGCGGTTTGCAAGCCTCTTGTCCCTGTTTTCTTTTTTGAGGGTGCATCTCATATCAACCGGAGGCTTGCTGGGGACATACTGTCGCCAGTGCGGGCAGCTTATGGTTGTTTGAAGTGGGGGTTTTTTTGTCATCGGGTCCCATGCCGCTCAACCGTGTAGCTCGTGCGCTGATCGCCAACGGGCCGGTCGCGCCATGATGCGGCGGTTTGCAAGCCTCATGTCCCTGTTTTCTTTTTTAAGGGTGCATCTCATATCAACCGGAGGCTTGCTGGGGACATACTGCCGCCAGTAGGCAGCTTATGGTTGTTTGAAGTGGGGGTTTTTGTCATCGGGTCCCATGCCGCTCAACCGTGTAGCTCGTGCGCTGACCGCCAACGGGCCGGTCGCGCAACGATGCGGCGGTTTGCAAGCCTCATGACCCTGTTTTCTTTTTTAAGGGTGCATCTCATATCAACCGGAGGCTTGTTGGGGACATACTGCCGCCAGTGGGCAGCTTATGGTTGTTTGAAGTGGGGGGTTTTTGACATCGGGTCCCATGCCGCTCAACCGTGTAGCTCGTGCGCTGACCGCCAACGGGCCGGTCGCGCAACGATGCGGCGGTTTGCAAGCCTCTTGTCCCTGTTTTCTTTTTTATTAAGGGTGCATCTCATATCAACCGGAGGCTTGCTGGGGACATACTGCCGCCAGTAGGCAGCTTATGGTTGTTTGAAGTGGGGGGTTTTTATCATCGGGTCCCATGCCGCTCAACCGTGTAGCTCGTGCGCTGATCGCCAACGGGCCGGTCGCGCAACGATGCGGCGGTTTGCAAGCCTCATGTCCCTGTTTTCTTTTTTAAGGGTGCATCTCATATCAACCGGAGGCTTGCTGGGGACATATTGTCGCCAGTGGGTTGCTTATGGTTGTTTGAAGTGGGGGTTTTTTTGTCATCGGGTCCCATGCCGCTCAACCGTGTAGCTCGTGCGCTGACCGCCAACGGGCCGGTCGCGCAACGATGCGGCGGTTTGCAAGCCTCTTGTCCCTGTTTTCTTTTTTAAGGGTGCATCTCATATCAACCGGAGGCTTGCTGGGGACATATTGTCGCCAGTGGGCAGCTTATGGTTGTTTGAAGTGGGGTTTTTCTTTTATCATCGGGTCCCATGCCGCTCAACCGTGTAGCTCGTGCGCTGACCGCCAACGGGCCGGTCGCGCCACGATGCGGCGGTTTGCAAGCCTCATGTCCCTGTTTTCTTTTTTAAGGGTGCATCTCATATCCACCGGAGGCTTGCTAGGGACATACTGCCGCCAGTAGGCAGCTTATGGTTGTTTGAAGTGGGGGGGTTTTAATCATCGGGTCCCATGCCGCTCAACCGTGTAGCTCGTGCGCTGACCGCCAACGGGCCGGTCGCGCAACGATGCGGCGGTTTGCAAGCCTCATGTCCCTGTTTTCTTTTTTAAGGGTGCATCTCATATCAACCGGAGGCTTGCTGGGGACATACTGCCGCCAGTGGGCAGCTTATGGTTGTTTGAAGTGGGGGGTTTTTGTCATCGGGTCCCATGCCGCTCAACCGTGTAGCTCGTGCGCTGACCGCCAACGGGCCGGTCGCGCAACGATGCGGCGGTTTGCAAGCCTCATGTCCCTGTTTTCTTTTTTAAGGGTGCATCTCATATCAACCGGAGGCTTGCTGGGGACATACTGCCGCCAGTAGGCAGCTTATAGTTGTTTGAAGTGGGGGTTTTTTTATCATCGGGTCCCATGCCGCTCAACCGTGTAGCTCGTGCGCTGATCGCCAACGGGCCGGTCGCGCAACGATGCGGCGGTTTGCAAGCCTCTTGTCCCTGTTTTCTTTTTTGAGGGTGCATCTCATATCAACCGGAGGCTTGCTGGGGACATACTGTCGCCAGTGCGGGCAGCTTATGGTTGTTTGAAGTGGGGGTTTTTTTGTCATCGGGTCCCATGCCGCTCAACCGTGTAGCTCGTGCGCTGATCGCCAACGGGCCGGTCGCGCCATGATGCGGCGGTTTGCAAGCCTCATGTCCCTGTTTTCTTTTTTAAGGGTGCATCTCATATCAACCGGAGGCTTGCTAGGGACATATTGTCGCCAGTGGGCAGCTTATGGTTGTTTGAAGTGGGGGGTTTTTGTCATCGGGTCCCATGCCGCTCAACCGTGTAGCTCGTGCGCTGACCGCCAACGGGCCGGTCGCGCAACGATGCGGCGGTTTGCAAGCCTCATGTCCCTGTTTTCTTTTTTAAGGGTGCATCTCATATCAACCGGAGGCTTGCTGGGGACATACTGCCGCCTGTAGGCAGCTTATGGTTGTTTGAAGTGGGGGGTTTTTTTTAATCATCGGGTCCCATGCCGCTCAACCGTGTAGCTCGTGCGCTGACCGCCAACGGGCCGGTCGCGCAACGATGCGGCGGTTTGCAAGCCTCATGTCCCTGTTTTCTTTTTTAAGGGCGCATCTCATATCAACCGGAGGCTTGCTGGGGACATACTGCCGCCAGTAGGCAGCTTATGGTTGTTTGAAGTGGGGGGTTTTTATCATCGGGTCCCATGCCGCTCAACCGTGTAGCTCGTGCGCTGATCGCCAACGGGCCGGTCGCGCAACGATGCGGCGGTTTGCAAGCCTCGTGTCCCTGTTTTCTTTTTTAAGGGTGCATCTCATATCAACCGGAGGCTTGCTGGGGACATATTGTCGCCAGTGGGTTGCTTATGGTTGTTTGAAGTGGGGGGTTTTTGTCATCGGGTCCCATGCCGCTCAACCGTGTAGCTCGTGCGCTGATCGCCAACGGGCCGGTCGCGCAACGATGCGGCGGTTTG
The DNA here is from genome assembly GCA_001247695.2 of Cymbomonas tetramitiformis. NCBI lineage: Eukaryota > Viridiplantae > Chlorophyta > Pyramimonadophyceae > Pyramimonadales > Pyramimonadaceae > Cymbomonas > Cymbomonas tetramitiformis. The sequence goes on along the minus strand of LGRX02004732.1, from coordinate 856 downwards.
CAAGCCTCTTGTCCCTGTTTTCTTTTTTAAGGGTGCATCTCATATCAACCGGCAGCTTGCTGGGGACATACTGTCGCCAGTGGGCAGCTTATGGTTGTTTGAAGTGGGGGTTTTTTTATCATCGGGTCCCATGCCGCTCAACCGTGTAGCTCGTGCGCTGACCGCCAACGGGCCGGTCGCGCAACGATGCGGCGGTTTGCAAGCCTCATGACCCTGTTTTCTTTTTTAAGGGTGCATCTCATATCAACCGGAGGCTTGCTGGGGACATATTGTCGCCAGTGGGTTGCTTATGGTTGTTTGAAGTGGGGGTTTTTTTTGTCATCGGGTCCCATGCCGCTCAACCGTGTAGCTCGTGCGCTGACCGCCAACGGGCCGGTCGCGCAACGATCGGCGGCGGTTTGCAAGCCTCATGTCCCTGTTTTCTTTTTTAAGGGTGCATCTCATATCGACCGGAGGCTTGCTGGGGACATACTGTCGCCAGTGGGCAGCTTATGGTTGTTTGAAGTGGGGGTTTTTTTGTCATCGGGTCCCATGCCGCTCAACCGTGTAGCTCGTGCGCTGACCGCCATCGGGCCGGTCGCGCAACGATGCGGCGGTTTGCTGCAAGCCTCTTGTCCCTGTTTTCTTTTTTAAGGGTGCATCTCATATCAACCGGAGGCTTGCTAGGGACATATTGTCGCCAGTGGGTTGCTTATGGTTGTTTGAAGTGGGGGTGTTTTTATCATCGGGTCCCATGCCGCTCAACCGTGTAGCTCGTGCGCTGATCGCCAACGGGCCGGTCGCGCAACGATGCGCCGGTTTGCAAGCCTCATGTCCCTGTTTTCTTTTTTAAGGGTGCATCTCATATCAACCGGAG
>LGRX02004731.1:0-42425 GCA_001247695.2 Cymbomonas tetramitiformis | reverse complement strand
TTCTTACACCGATTTGAGGCGTCCCTCATGGTGTTTTTAGGTTATTGGGGGAAACTGAGTCCACTTTAGTCCCTCACCTTAGGCATTTAGCCATACAGTCCTTAGGATGTAGCCCACCTTTCCGGAAATCGTATCGTTGAGTGACGTTCCAAGGTTCAATGAAGAGCGTTTTCGCGATACAATCCTACGCTGGATTACCGATTGATCCACACGTTATCATGTATGTGCTAGACGATTCAAAGCATCCGAAGTCTACGTTACGGATTATTTGCGCTAGCCGTCGTCGCCTTTGCGCGATCGATGATCCCACGATTATAACGAATTATATTCGAACGATTCTCGGCCTGATATAGTGCACCCAACTCTTCCTCCCCTCCTTAAGCTACTTTGGAGGATCCTAGGCGGTGATGGGGAGCCCGATTTCGATAATAAACTAACAAAGGGGCTTGTTTTAATGCAAACGGAGCGGCCCTGCTTAACGGAATTGGACTTATAATCCTTAACCGGTCTGCTCAACTCCTCAATATTTTTGTCCAGTACGCACGCTTTGACGAACATCTATCGCGATGAGTGAGGATGAATTCGCCACGTACTAATGTGAAATTTATGTAGTCATGTTTGTCAAGCACAACTTAGGATCACAACTCCTTCTACCTCAGTCATTATCTCCGGTAGCTTCGGATGACTGGCCAAGAATCCGATGACAAACCACGGTTTTGGCAAAGGTAGCATTTAGCAGTTTTTTATTTATCCACAGATATGATATCTCGCATGTGTGCGTATCTGTGCAAGGGTATGATTTTGAACAAGGCTCACTACACCTTTAGCAAGGAAGGATCAATTCCCGCTTCAATGCAACATAATGATAAACATTAAGAGCAAGGTTGTATAGATGATCGACATGTATTAGTATATATTACAAGAAGTAAGGGCATAAGGCTTAATATAATGTTTAGCCTTCATAGGCAGCTATAATGTCTGCTGCATTGGTCAGCTCTGTGGCTTTGACCCAGGTGTCATGCTCAGGACCGTAGCCTGCATATCGTATCGTACTAAATAGTATTTGACACCTCTAGTGAACTTATCCGAGAGTATATGTGATATCTCAAATAGTGGTTGCCCTTCTTCAGTGATCATCTGTGGTAGAGGCAAAGGTGCTTGAATCGAGTCGTTGTACAGCTCTAATCTGGAAACAGGCTGTACCGGATGAATACGGATATCAAGATTTCCGAAATCTAACTCGTATGCACGTCCATGGCTAAGCACTTTGGAAATAGTGAACGGCCCAATATATGGCTGCTTAAAGTGTCTGCCTACCTCTGTCAAACCAGTCCATTGAATAAACTCGGTCCGTAAAAGAACTTTCTGCCCGATTGCGAACTGCTTAGGCATGTGAGTCTTATTGAATCTGGCCTGGCTAATTTCTGCTGCTCGGAAAATGTTGTCTACCGCGCGTTGGCATGAACAGCCGAGTACTGGTCAAAATGATCTCGAATAGCTTCTTGTATTAGAACAGGAGCTTCTGGCGGGATAGTAATAACCAGATCATGAGGCGAGAGTGGTTGCGCCATCGAGTCGAGATAAAATGGTGAATAACCAGTTGATGCAGAAACGGTATTGTTAATTGCAAACTCCACCAGAGGCAACTTGTCCTCCCACGAATTTGCTGAAGTATCATTGCAACAACACCTGAAAATGAAAATGCTACTAATCAGTTTGTAAACCAGAGGATGGTGAAATCAAATCATGAATCAACAATCTGAAATTTACCTGAGGATGTCCTCAATGAAGGCATGGCTTCTTTCATTGGCAACATTCGACTGTGGATGGTGAGACGATGTCATGGACAATCTCGTACCAGTAGATTTCCACAGTGTTTGCCAGAATGTAGAGGTGAATCTGGTGTCTCGATCTGAGATGATGTTCCTCGGAAGACCATGGAGCTTGAAGATATGCCGCATATATATCGCAGCAGTATGCTGAGCAGTCCAGGTCATGCTGAAGGGAATGAGATGACAACGATGAGAGAATTGGCACATTACCACAAATATACTGTCGTGCCCATTAGTGGTGATAGGCTGATCAGTGATCCAATCAAGAGATACATCAAGCCATTTTGTCTTAGGCACAGAATATCGTATGTGTGCCTGACCATAAGGCTTGTGTCGCCTCGTTTTCTCGCGCTGACAAACGGGGCACTCCCGAATGTACTTGATAGCTGCCGTTGTCATTCCTGGCCAATAATATCGGCTACGCAGAAGATGAAGCATGCGATTTTTGCCTACATGACCAGAAATAGTGGCTGAGTGGCACTCATGAAGAAGAATGTGGCGAAGTTGTGTGATCTCACCGTCATCTGTGGGGACTTTAGCTGTTGGTGGAATGTACAGCTGTCTGCCATATATGATCTTACGATAGATCAACCCCTGAATGAGCTCGAAGCTGTAGCTGCTGACTGACTGTGATGAAGTCGATGATGTCAGCTTAGCCAAAATAGTCTGTGCAAATGTGTCACGATCATATTCGGATATAATGATGTCGTGTAGCTGATGAGCTGATGAAGAAGATATAAGAGCAATGAATGTAGGATCTGCGGATGGAATGACTTCACTGATGTCCATGTGTTGAAGACAATCAGTAAGTTCAAAAAGTGTAGAGATACGCGTGAGAGCGTCTGCAACCTTATTCTTCTCGCCAGCAATGTGCTCTATACGGAAGTTGTACTCAGAGAGCTCATCCAACCACCGTGCCTGTTTGGGGCTCAGTGTGGATTTGGTCTGGAATTAAACCAGTGGCTGATGATCTGAGCGTACAATAGTCTCAGGAGCTCCCAACAAGATGTGGCGAAAGAATCGGAAGCCTTCCACAATGGCAAATAGCTCGATCTCGGGAATAGGCCAACGTCTCTGTGTATCGGATAGAGTGACGCTGTGATAGCCACATGGCTTCATACCTTTTCCTTGATCCTGGAGTAATACTTGGCCAACGTGTGTGCCTGATCCATCGACCTCCAAAATAGATGGCAGTTTCTGATCTGGAAGCTGTAATACTGGAGCGTTAAAGATGGCACTTTTGAGGTTATCAAATGCCTGCTGCTGCTCAGTTTCCCAGACAAACTCTGCATTATCTTTAAGGAGACGATTGAGAGGTTCGGCAACTTTGGAGAACTTTGGTATGAATCTCCTAAATTGACCAACCATGCCCAAGAATGACCGAAGGGATGACTTGCCCTCTTTAGCCATACGGCGTAGAGGCTGCTTTCCAACGGTAGGACCATAAGACACTGGAGGCTGAATTGCCATGACTGCTCTGATCCTGTCTTCGATGATGGATAGGCCTGCTTCAGATATGTGATGTCCGATAAAATCTATAGATTTGACGAACAACTCCACCTTGGAAGGCCTGATGAAAAACTGGTGATCTCTGCAACGCTGGAGGAACTGTCGAACATGCTTCACATGACTGTCAAAATCTGGACTGTATACGATAGTGTCGTCCATGAATATGACAAGGAACTGGTCGATGAAGTCGAAAAATGCCCGATTTTCTACACGAAGTGCTGTTGCAGGAGCATTGGTCAATCCGAAAGGCATAACTGTCCATTCATAAGAACCGTATCTGGTGCGAATAGCAGTTTTATGTATATCATCCGGATGAATGGGGATTTGGTGAAAGAACTGGTTGAAATCAAATCTACTGAACCATCTTGATCCCTTCAGCTGCTCTAGTAGGGTGTCATGTGGTGGTAGTGGATACGTGTCCTTGATGGTGATGTTATTCAGGGCACGATAATCACAACACATCCTCCACTTTCCCCCTGGCTTAGGAGCGAAAATGATTGGGCATCCATATGGCGATGATGATGGACGAAGGATACCCAACTCGACATATTTGATGATTTGCCGTTTGAGTTCCTCCATCATGGGTGCCGGAATGGTGCGTACTGGCTGTGAAGGAGGCTTATGTCCAGGTTCGATGTCGATTCTATGATATCCACCTTCAAACCGCTCTGGCCTATGACCAGCCGGAAGATCCTCTTGGAAAACGTCTGAAAAGTCTTCTCTCACTTGATCACGTGCTGCTGTGACCTCGGGGTCTTCCATTGTGGTGTCTGAGTCTGATGCTGCAAAGACCAATTCACGATCGACCTCGGAGAGGAAAAAGAGATATGCTACGGCTTCTTCAGCCGAACTACTGGATCGAATGCGACGGAGATGTTTCCTCATAGTGGTGGCACTGACCAATTCCATTTCAGGAAGGCCATCTGAGTCTGGAGTCTGCTCAACTCTGGACAATACTGTGCGAATACTGGAGCCTGATGAATGCTTCCTAGTGATCGTCAGATTTTTGGTCTGAAAGTCAATATGTGGATTCCTCCTCTCCAACCAATCTTGACCCAGAATGACAGTGAATGGTTTCATGTCAATGATGTAGAGATCTACTGAATCCTTATACTTGCCCACGCGTGAATGTAGCATTGGGAAGATAGGATGTACAGGGTAATTGGCTTCCTCCAGCCAACCCCACTGAGAATGATGATGAATCTGATGGTGATATACCCAGCTGAGAAGCAAATTGTCTGTCGATAAAAGATGATGTGGCTCCTGGATCAACCAAAATGTGAGTATTCTGTCCATGGACTTTCCCCTTATACAGCAACAGCTTTTTCTGCGATTTCAGCTGTGCTGTCTGAGATTGCATCTGTGCGATGTTTTCTGTGGGATTATCCATCTGCTGAAACTGTAGTGTCAGTCTGGATAGGACTTCCTCTGAAATACTCTCAATCTGGCCACTTGCTTCAGTGGCATTTTCTGGCTGATCTACCCTCGGGGTGCTCTCATCACCGGTACTTGTGCAGTACCCGGAGAGTTTCCCTGAGCTGGAGCTGCTGGAACTGAAGCTGCTGGATCTGAAGTTGCAACTGCTGCATTGATACTATGCTGATTTTTTAGTTCCTTGACCAGGGTGTTGATTGTGTTAATGAGTTTGTTAGACCCATCTTTTGCACCCTGATTCTTCTGTGGCTGTCTCTGATTCTGAAAAGGATTCTGTGCTGGTGGCTTGCCTTTGATCTGCTTTCCATCATTGGTAGTGGTGGCCCAACAATCCTTCTCGATGTGACCTGGTCGATCACAACGATGCCAAGTCTTATTCTGATTCTGTTTCTGTGATTGTCCTTTTCCTTTTCCTTTTCCCTTGCCTTTGCCACTTTTTCCTTTATTCCTATTCTGATTGGACTTCTGACTGTCATTCTGTTTCCAATTCTGATTTTTGGATCTGTCATATGGCTTATTGCCACGTCCTCTGTCCTTATCCTTTTTGGCTGGCCCTCCAGATGACTGTTCCTTCTGACCTTGATAATGAAGAGTCTCTGATTGCTTCGAATGAACAACATAGTTCAAGTCGAGCAATATCTGTGTGGTTAGTGACCACGACATATTATTCCTTTCTGTCTCTGTCAGGAATCGTAAATGAAACTGTCTGCGAAGTTCCGGATCTACACTGTTGACGAATCTGTCCTTTATCAACACATCTTCCAGTTCAACTGCTGCCAGTGCAGCCAGTGAAGTGAATGTGCGTAGATAATCTGAAAAAGTCTGGTTTTCCTGTTTCAGTGACATTAGGTGTTTTTTAGCCACTGATCTTTTATGGGGGTTACCAAACTGTCTGAGGAAAATCCCTCTGATTCCTGCAAATGTGGCATCTGGTTGATTTGCCACGACCTGGAAATAGTGTCGATCATTATTCTGTATGAAGGTCAGGAAAACTGTGATCAAGTCTTTATCTGGAACTCCTGGATACGTGAATTGGAAGTATCTATCCACGGTTTCCAACCAAACCTCTGCGTCCATTCCTGATTTGTACTGGTTTGGTGGTGCCATTTTCACTTTGGGAACCAAACTGGATGGAGATGGTGCTGGTGCTGCATCTGGATCTGTGAAAATCATTGGAGGATTGTCTGCAGTATATTCTTCATCTGGTTCCTGAGGCTCGTTTTCAGGATCTCGATATCTGCTCATATCAGGCTTCATTCGGCTGATATTGTCGAAGAACCCTATTTTGTCGAATCTGGTCTGGGTATTATCATAACCAGCGTGCCATTTCGGGATCTTGAAACGACTGTATGCATCATATGAGCCTAAGATGTCAAAGAACCATGTAGACGGATCTGCATTGATGGGTGGAATATCTGGATCTTCTGCTTCTGCCATCTAATAAAGACAAAACACAACACCAAAATCTCTTCAGCTAACTGAGTGTGTGAAGATATATATATACCTATGTTATATATGGTATATCTGTATATTATGATGAGGTTATGCATGTACATATATCCACCTTCTTCCCCCCTCAAGGAAGTGTGTGATACAGTGGCAGTTGTCAATTGCCAATACCTCATTCAGCATGCATTCCTTATAGGAATCAGCTGTTACAGTTTTAGGGTTGCAGCCCTACAGTCCTTGGGTTGTAGCCCTGCAGTTTTTGGGTTGTTGCCCAAAATATTATCATGTCTATGATGATTTAGCATGATATAATAATGCCAAAAAACGAAGTTTTTCGAAATAAAACTGGCATTTTTGGGCATATATAGTTACAGTGGCCCTGTTACTCAATACAGTGTTTAGGGTGTTACTTGATATTAGTAACCCTAATACAGGTAAAAAATAAGCAGTATAACGTTTTTGCAAAGATTTTTAAGCAAAACTGCATTTAATATTCACATAAACGTAAAGTGTTTTTTAGGAGGTACGTTACACCCCTGTTTCACACATTTAATTTTAGGGTTGTTACAGTGCGTTACACATGCTGCATAAATCAGGGATTGATATTTGATATATAAACATTCATTTTATCAAAAAAAATCAATCCGAAATTTTCAAAATGTGTTTTACGTACAGCATTTTGAGCGATTTATTGCCATAGCAATAGCGTTACCCATATATATTCAACACCTAATATTTTAGGGTGTCACACTGATATGACATGTGTCATTATGATTTTCTGATACCTTAATAGGTATAAAATCATAATCTTACATAAAATGGGCACACATTTTTCATTTTGAAATTAAACGTGGAGCTTTTTCACCCATTTTATAGTTTTTTTTAGCTGTCTGAAATATTGTTGTGGTGACATATTTCAGTGTAAATGTGAAATGTAAGTACAGAATCATTACAAGGAACTTCACTTTTGCATATGACATTTTTTCATAGCAAATAAGTGAGTTGTGTTGTATATCAACATTTACAGTTGACAGCATTCTGGGTTTTACTGATTTAAACCCATGCACAGCAAATGTACTATGTATATATTAATCAACTTAAGTGGAAACAGCCACTTTAGCGATATTTCTCAACCTATGATTTGTTTGAGCATAGGTCTGTGCTCTTAAGATTTATCAAAGTGATATATCTCATTTGGAACAAATCTGGACTTTGCTGGATACAATCACAGCAACTTCACACAACACATTTATGTGTGTGTGAATGTCCTTTATACTATTGTCAGAAATCATGTGAAAACTGATCTGTAGTTACATGCAAATTGAGCTGATCAATTCTGAATCAACTATCATAATGCAATGTACTTGTTGTAGTTGCACCAGCTGATATGTGAGACGAATGGACAATGCTCAGCAGTGACCAGCTGCTTATTTGAGCATTGTATAATGCCTTCGGGTCTGGAGATATTCTCCATCCAGCCCTTCAGCATGGTTTCTTATCCTGTTCCCTTATGTATCGCCATCACTGACATCCAACACGCACATGTGTTTGTTGGATGGTATCTATATTATCATACACATAGTTGATATTATAGTTGATCATTTCACTTATTGAGTCAGTGAATGTCATTATATATACCATAGTCAGTGGTGTGTGCATTGTGCAGGTACTTGCTGATAAGTACATGTAGGTGTGTGTGTGTGTGTGTGGAACTTTACTACACACTTGTATACAGGTGATAATGGTATTGCAATGTACCAAGATAATTCATCATGCAGGATGATCTGTATACCAAGTACTAATAATCCAACATGATATATATATATCAGATTAGTATTTATTGTAATCCGGCATACTCTCATTTACGATAATGAGTTGCTTGATTTATTTTACATGTAGTTCCGGTGAGCATTCCGTCCAGTAATCCACCATAGAACGTACATGCTCTTCCCAAATCCTACGTCGGAGCATGACGAGCTAATTATGGTGTTGAGATTACCTTCAGGCACCTTACACATACATGATTCCAATATAGCTAACATGCACTGCAATATGCCTTGTGCAATGTACAATGTATTGTGATATGATACTAATATTCCAGTTGTTATCATGATCAAACTGGTAATATATATTACAGCTGATAGCGTGGTCAAGCTGTATTAGTGATGCATGCACAATTCACAGTGTTGCAGTCACTCAGTATATACATTCACAGTGTTGCAGTCACTCAGTATATAATGTATATGTAGTGTAATGCATATGTGCTACATGCACTCATTATATACTTCATGAAGATGTATATTGCAAGTCAAGTATATGTGCATGTGTGTGTGCTGCAATCATTGCAATCTCCGCACACTCTAATCTTGCACACATTATTATGTTGCTGCTAAGTATTCATGATCTGTCATGTAGATGTACACAGCATTCATGCAGTTCACACTCTTGATTGCAAGTAAGTATACAAATCTGACAGTGAATAAATTGCAATATATCAGCAGTCATCAAAGTATTGTGTGGCATGCTGCAATATTGTCATCATGCGTCCGTTCATGATTATCCCTGCAAGTATACACATATTTTGCAGAGGATATTGTGACGCGCGCATATGATGCGCAGATGATTATTGCAACTATATTGACATCGTCATCATAAAACTGCAAAATGATTGTCGTGCGCTGCAAGTGATTTATTGCAATAGTGCGCGCTGTTGATAAAAAGCACATATTGTCGCCATATACTTAGCACATGATACGAGTGCTAATTTGCGGAAAACATCATGGTTCCGCTGATGTTTTCCGTGCACGCATCTCATACTGCGTAATTCTTACAGCTGCGAATCATTCCTGCGCGTACATATGATCGCAGAGCATTTGTATGCCGCATGCACACCTCTTCGCGCAGTATATACGACGCTCACTCAGCTGCTGTGTACGATTCTGCGAATGCGACGATTATCCTCGCGCTCTCTATTCGCTTTTGCAGCGGTCAGATATATGCAGTTTATCAGATATCAGTGCTTATGCGATTGCGTCGCCAGATATGCTTTGCGCTCCGCAACCTGCATACACAAAATTATTGATATCTACGCTGCACTCACACTTGAGTTCTCGTTTCTCGCCTTAACGATCGAATACCAATGATAAGGACGCTGACGCGAGCCTTAAGAAATATATGATATAATAAGATAGTGCAGTGTTATTGAACAGTAACACGCGCACAGCTTATGAGCGGGTTGTGAGTTGCAGTCTCCGTAGAAGATCCGCTGAAGCACAACGCTTCCTCACTTTTATACCTACGTCACCCATCATCTTAGATGGTACCGCCATTGGGTTGTGAACCCGAGACGTAGGTTGAACGACCAGCATGGTAATAACGACTAGTTCGTTCATGCCGCACATGCGAGTTCCGCGCATGCTGGAAGCTAAAGATGGTTCTTGGTTTGTTTCCAAGATGTATCTTTGCTTTGCCATCTTCGAGTTCAATCATACGAACTCTCGATGACAGGGATGCCTGATGATATGACATAATCATCTGGCGACATGTACAATCATCGTCGACCGTACTGACGACTGTCATAAATGTATGACGCGACTCGACCTGTACAGTCATGATCGACCATACTGTCGACTGTCATAATAATATATGACATGACATGACATGACATGACATGGTATGACATGTATGACATGTATGACATGTATGACACATATGTCATCGGTCATAACCCTGACAGAAGTATTAGTGTCCATATTGGGGACTTGGGCGAGGTCCCTCAGCCCTTCGATGCCCACCAAACTCGTTTTATCGAGTGGAGGACTTTGTGGAAAGTGCAGGGGTGTTGTGCTGCCAGGTGACAAAAGCGTACTCTATGGAGAGTGCTCTAAAGGCTTCAAATCAAGGATATGGTATTTCCCCCCATTGGTATACACCATGATACGTCATCTCCCACTCATAACATCAAGTCAGTAGTGGTGGCATGTTCATGGCGCATGCCCAAAAATGCCCCCGACAGCTGTTCAACAAAATTTCCTTAAGTATGGTGATGATGGGTCACATATATTCATGTGTGCACATACGGTGCGAGTGATAATGAAGTGTCATATCATCCACCTAGTTCCGCAATATAAGATATGCGAAGAATTGTGGCAAATGGATGTCTAGAACTTGAGTTATTGCCGAAAACGTGAAAATAAGTTCCTAGAAAACAGGATCAGTATGAGCAGTATGGCAATTCGCCCTTAAGGTGTTAACGGCTCGTGGACAACCACCAAATTGAGACTTGAAATTTTGAATGCAAATAAAGCATGATACGCCTAACGCCCCACCGGTTTCAAAATCAGCTATATGTCGATGTCTTGTAATAAAATTGAGAAATTTTGGAGTTCGAAACAAATTCGTTGATTGACATCATCAACAAAAACAGCCAATATTGGACGTTCACCCTTGTATTTGTGAACGGGCTTTTCGAAACCGTCTGATGTCAAAAATTCTAACAATAATTCTGGGTCGATATCATCGATAAAGATATTTCTATTATTTAATTTTTCCATTAACAAATTCCATTTTTTCAAGTCTTCATGATATTTCAAATATGTGTCTCTTTCTTCTTCGGCTTTTTGAATAATATCATTGATAACATTTGCACCATCGTCGGGTTCATACACATCTTCGGAGTCAATATCTAATGATTTCATTAATTTTTTGTTTGAATTAAATGTAGGACTTATTACAAATATTCGATGTAATGACCCTTCTTTTTTCAACATTTTAAGATAGTTAGTCACCGCAACTGATTTTCCACTTCCTCTTTTGCCTATAAAAATTGAATTTTGATGAGCTTTTAACATGTTCGGTCCGGTTTTGATATTAAAAGCACTTCCATTTGGCACATCTATATTCATATCTTTTACCTTTACAATTTTCATTAAAGATATAATATAGTTTGTTTATTATTTTTTTAAAAGAAACTATTCTCAGAAAATAATTTTCATTTTTTTTTAGATATTTAAATCATTGATTAAATGTATTATTAGCAACTGTGGAATAACATATGCATTACTTATTCCTATATTGTCTTTGGAATTTGATGATTGTGTGCGTTGAGCGGTATACATGTGTTTGCCATATTGTTGTTTAATATCACACGGAGTATATTTGTTACATACTTTCAGATTTAGATGTTCTTTGTTTGTCCATATGTTTGTCATTTTTCTATATTGAAATCCATATTTACAATAACAACATGTGTGTTTGTATATTTCTAAAGGTTTCATAAATTCTCTATGTTGCAACAATCCACCGTCAGCCGGGTTTTCAATATACCAATATGTCGGTTGAAAAAAATCAATAATTTCAAGTGTGCGTTTCACAATAGTGTCCGCTAACACCAAATTTCTTGGTTTGCGTCGGTGTGCTTTGGAATACTCCGTGCACGGTGGACTTGCCCATATTATATCAAATGCTTTTGGGACATATGTGTTTTTATAGTTCCATTGAAGAATATCACATCGTATGGTTGGATTATATTTTTCAAGAATGTCTAATGTTATAATCTCACAACTTGGGTAAATTTTAATTAATGCTTTTGAAAATGATTTTGTTCCGCAAAAAAGTTCTAATATTTTCATATATGTTTATTTTATTCATTAAAAAAAAAAAAAACTAGAGTAATGATAAGTTTGCATAACGATGATTGTTTCAACATTTTCCCTAACATACCAAGAAATTCAATAGACCTTTTCATTTGTGATTTACCATATAATCAGACAAATTGTTCTTGGGATAAAATTCCTTTCGATTTAGATAAATTATGGATTGAATTAAAGAAAATAGGTAAAAGACATTCAGCCTACATTTTTACTAGATTACTACTACCACTAAATTTGGACATACCATTATTGAAAGTAATAAGAAGATGTTTCGGTATGATATCGTATATGAAAAAACAATGTCATTAGGCTTTTATCATGCAAATCAAATGCCTTTGAGAAGTCATGAAATGATATATGTATTTTATAAACATTTACCAACATTTAATCCAATAATGCTTGAAGGTCATAAACCTTATATACGACAAGGTCAAGGTCCTCGGACTGAATTATACACTCATTATACCGATAGAACACCAACAATTTGTAACGATGGAAAAAGGTATCCAAGAAGTGTTATTAAATTTTCAAATGGAAACTACAAAAGTAAACATCCTTGTAGTAAACCGTACGATTTATTTGAATGGATAATTAAATCTTACTCAAATCCTTACGATAATGTATTAGATTGTTGTATGGGTATTGGAAATTCAGCTTTGGCATGTAAAAATCTCAAAAGAAACTATATAGGTATTGAAATTGATAAGAAATACTTTGAAATAGCAAAAGAAAACATCGAAAATTCAAAGTAAATTTCAGTGCGTATTTTGTTTATATTTCCCTAACAGTCCGTTACAGAATAACAGTAATTTTTCAACAATAATTTTCAGTGCTAAAGCTTTACCTTTTTTACTTAACAAACCATAAAAAATAAACCTCAACAAAACCCTTAACCCAAACCGAAACCCCAAACCTTCAAAAAAAAAAAACTATGCCTCGCAACAAGCAACGAGCAATTGCACGTGAAGAAACTGTTACTCTTGAAGAGGTTGAGGACTTAAACGAACCCATGTTAGACAAAGAAGCGTGTGCACGAATCGCCGTTGATAATATTTATTGTCAACACGCGATTGAGTCTCATCGCACCGGTTTCCGCCCTACACTTTGGCTATGCTGGGAGTGCAGAACTTTAGTATGCTGCGAGTGTCATTGCGAAAACGAATCGGACGAGAAACCATTGCGGCGGTTTAAACTAACCGGTTTCACGGACCCCGCAATGACCCTCTGCGAGCCTTGTGTCTTTTACTTTGACTTCAAAAAGACTCGCTATCCGGACTTGGTTATATTACCTCCTAATAACCCCGAAGATCCGTCTGCTGAAGACGCCCCTATAATGGCTACAAGCATGCGGAACCGTGCGAACAAAGAAGAGCGGCGTGCGGCAAAGTTAGCGAGAAGGAAGTAGGTAGAACAATAATAGCAAAACACTTGCAATGTAATAGCTGTATTATTTATTGTAATAGCTGTTTGTTCTTGTAAATTGCCTAAACATTGGAAGGCAATTAAGATTGCCGTTTAGCTTGTTTCGTTTTGCACTGTGTGTCTGAACTTAATTTAATTAAACCCTAAATTACCGTGCGTAACCAGTCTGAAGGACACCCCCTTCTCTTGATAACATATTCATATGAGTTACCGTTGGTGCGCGAAATGTGTAACCTAATAATACGACAATTCTCTGCTTATTTACTTCTCGTACGCTTCACGTACTCTCCTTCAACGACACATGACAGACACATGACAGACACATGACAGACACATGACAGACACCTGACACTCGTATGCATAACATTTATTTCAAGTAATTCTTATATTTAAATTTGGAAACACGGCGTTGTCATTTGACTGTCATGTGTCTGTCATGTGTCTGTCATGTGTCTGTCATGTGTCTGTCATGTGTCTGTCATGTGTCTGTCATGTGTCGTTGAAGGGGGGTACGAGAAGCGTGCGTAAAGCAGACAAGTGAGTTACACAAAGCATAAACGGCATCAAACAACACAGTCACAAGTAAGTAATAATGGCCCAGTTTATTGTTGATGTTCCTATTAATGCCAAGGCTACAATTCCTTATGATACAAGCAGTGGTATTCCGCCGCAGAAACCTGCCAGTTTCTGTGCGAGGGGCTGTGGCACCGCATGTCCTGCAATTAACGTAGAGCTATATCATAGCACCCCCGGATTGTCCTTCGAAAAGTATATGTGTAACTCTACGTGTTTAAACGGTGCTTGCACAAAAGGAAACGATTCTTGTTTTTTACAACTACACAAGTACACCGATGTCCGCGATTTGTTTACTTATTTCGCAGACCTTGTAGAACATCGCAAAAACGCTGCACAGTTGCACGAAATTGCATTGGGCTTTGCTCAAACCCATTATACGAACTTTGTCAAAGTTCAGTCCCAAAAAAAACATCGGTCGCAAGCGGCAAGTATTTGTAGGTTGCAAGGAGCCATCACAGACGCTGCGACCAACGAACAGGAAACACAACGTCAGTTCGAACAATTGCAGTTACAGTTCGCATCCGCTGTTAGCATTGGGTCGCAAGTGGCTGTATCATCGCAGTCAAGAACTTTATTTGGAAGTCCTGTTTCATCGGTTGTTGAAACTTCCACTCCCTTAATGCCTGCGGACACACCAAAACCGCTACCTGCCAAAACTCCCATTTCCGATGACACTGCCGGTTTCAGTTATTCTGAGGACGAAACCGATGCCGAAGTCGAGAAGTGTCTCAAAGAGGCTGAAGAAACTTTGGGGGTTTGAGTTTGTTTCGCAGTGCCACCCCGACTTGAGAAGCGGGTTGAGAACTTAGAAAACGAATATATGGACGAAGACGCGGTGTGGGGGGTGCTGAAAGGTTATGTTAACCACGCATGGGACACCCATGGTGCTGATTGGGTTGACAAAGTTATTGGAAAAGTAAATAAGTTGGAGGAAACAGTGGCAGCACTCGAGATTGCTTTTCAAAAAAACGCTGCCAAAATGGCTGCAACCCAAAGCGATGTCCGAACAAGCTTTGAGAAAATCGCAGCTAAAATGGCGAAAACAGATCGCAATATTGACACGTTGCAGGATTCTGTCACTCAGACTGTCTCAATTATTAACAACGGTCAAGAGAAACTTACCTCCTTTGAGAAAAGTTTGAAGCTGCAAAATCGGGCTATAGATATGTTACCAAAAAGTTCTACAGTCACGGATATTTTGCACAGACTTCATAAGTCGGAAGAGAAGTCGGAATCGCACTCACAGACTGAACAGGAGTTAGGCCGTTTGAAAGGTAAGAACGAGATACTCGAAAGAGAGTTAAAATTGGCCGAACAAAACAACAAACTACTCTGCAGTCAGCTAGGCAGTGAGCAAAACAAAGTTTAGGTTTTGAAGCCTGCCATTGTTAGCAGCAACAGAAATATTTTTTAACTGCTGCATCCCTGTTTTTATTCCTGCTTTCATTGCGTGTCCTCCCTGTTTCAATCCCTGCTTCAATTGCCCTATTATTTGAGTGCGTCCCGGTGTCAATATATATATGTGTTTGACTTGTTGTAAAATTGCTGAAGTAAAATTGCTGAAGTAAAATTGCTTAATAACAACAATAAATACTATGATATAATTACTTGGTATCACCATAACAACTTATCAGCATAGTAACTATTTGTACCTATCTTATTTCTGAATTTATTGTGTCTTAACTTGAATAATTTCCTCCTTTGGTTAGCATATTTAATACCTTTTGACTTAATATAAGATGGATAATCCATCATACCGCACGCACCGACACTCGCTAATTTTCTATCAGTTTTCTTATCAAACACATCAATCTTCTTATCTTTGTTTGTTGATATCTTGACATATACATTTAATTTGTTTGCTTTATCTTTAGTGTATTGAGATATTGAATACTTACAAGTCATTTATATAGTCTATGTTATTATATTAGTATGCAAGGGTCTTTGTGCTCACCATTGAATAATTTCTGCAACAATAAAGTGTTAAATTCATCGAACAAAATACTTAATTTTCAAAATAACAATAATATTTATTCAGTTTCAGATTTGAATAAAAGGTATGAGTCAAATGAAAGTGAAAAGAAACGATATAGAGTTCAAATGAATAGCTTGTTCAAACAATTAGGTGACTTACAACCGTCACAAATTCAATCATTTTCAAATAGTCTTAGGGAAAAAGCATATCATGTCGGAATATCTTCTTATCTCGGTTCAAGAAATTATCAATCTGATTTGTTATTTCCGGGCGGTTATGAGCATAACACCTATGTGACCGCTCAAAGACAATTGAATAAAGATATTCTCAACAATCGATTCAATATTGACCCGGAGCTTTCAAATTATGACGCCGTAGTACTCAATAATGGAAATAATCAAATACATATTGCATATCACGGTGCGTCGTCAAATCCATCCTACTTAAATGAAGATAAAGCGGACATATTTTCGGTGATTAAAGGTGAACATGAAACACGAGATTCATTTTTAAGAGCTGAAAAGGTATATTTAGACACATTGAAAAAGTATCCTAATCATGACATTGAATTGTTAGGGACAAGCCTTGGCGGTGCGAAATCCATTCATGTCGGTGAGAAATTCAATGTTAAATCGACGACGTTCAATCCATTTCTATCACATATACATACTCCTAAAGTCAAAGGAAATGCACCGCAAAATATTCATCGAGTTGTAACTGATTGGGCCACTGCGGGAGCTTTGAAAATACCATCAAATTCAAATAGAAAGTTGTTTCATTACTTCGAAAACAAGAACCCTTATGATTTATTCAAAGCACCGTATCTGATACGGCTATGTAAACAAGCGCCGTGAATATATTATCAGTATACAAAATAAACACTGCAAAGTTGAACAGCAATGCAAGTGTACGGATGAGCGGGTTTGTGAGTGCAGTCTCTGTAAGAAGATCTGCTGAAGCACAACGCTTTCTCACTTTTGTACCTAACGTCTCCCATCATCTTAGATGGTACCGCCATTGGGTTGTGAACCCGAGACGTAGGTTGAACGACCAGCATGGTAATAACGACTAGTTCGTTCATGCTGCGCATGCGAGTTCCGCGCATGCTGAAAGCCAAGATGGTTCTTGTTTGTTTTCAAGATGTATCTTTGCTTTGCCATATTCGAGTTCGACATACGAACTCTCGATGACAGGAATGCCTGATGATATGATATTATCATCTGGCGACATGTACAGTCATCGTCGACCGTACTGACGACTGTCATAAATATATGACGCGACTCGACCTGTACAATCATGGTCGACCATACTGTCGACTGTCATAATAATATATGACGCGACCGACTGTCATAATGTATGACATGACATGGTATGACATGTCTGACAGGTATGACACGTATGACATGTATGACACATATGTCATCGGTCATGACCCTGACAGATCTCCCCTCTTAAAAGAGTTGCGACCTCACAACGGGCATACCTTTGTATATGTCTATGATGTCTTTGTTGTTGTTGCTTCTTGCTGGTACCAGTCTTCTTACACCGATTTGAGGCGTCCCTCATGGTGTTTTTAGGTTATTGGGGGAACTGAGTCCACTTTAGTCCCTCACCTTAGGCATTTAGCCCTACAGTTCTTAGGATGTAGCCCACCTTTCCGGAAATCGTATCGTATTTCAGAGTGACGTTCCAAGGTTCAATGAAGAGCGTTTTCGTGATACAGATTGACGCTGGATTACTGATTGATCCACACGTTATCATGTATGTACTAGACGATTCAAAGCATCCGAAGTCTACGTTACGGATTATTTGCGCTAGCCGTCGTCGCTTTGCGCGATCGATGATCCCACGATTTAACAATTTATAATCGAACGATTCTCGGCCTGGTATAGTGCACCCAACCCTTCCTCCCCTCCTGAAGCTACTATGGAGGTTCACAGGTAGCGATGGGGAGCCCGATTTCTGGGGCTTGTTTTAATGCAAACGGGGAAGGCCCTGCTTACGAGATATCGGAGGGTCTTTATAAGTCCACTTTAAATCCTCACCCGTCTGCCAAACTCCTTTTATGGTCCAGTACGCACGCTTTGACGAACATCTGTCGCGATGAGTGAAAATGGATTCGCCACGTACTAATGTGAAATTTGTTTTAGTTATGTGTGTCAAGCATAACTCAGGATCACAACTCCGTCCACCTCAGTTATCCGGTAGCGCGGATTTACTGGCCACAGAATCCGATGACAAACCACGGTCTTGGCAAAGGTAGCATTAGCAGTTTTTTCACAGATATTGGTACCCGCATATGCGTATCTGTGTAAGGGTATGATTTATACAAGGCTCACTACACCTTAGCAAGGAAGGATCAATTCCTGCTCCTGTCATATCAATTTGATGCAGGGTAAAAATGTTAGGGATATAACCCTGCAGTTCTCGGGTTGCAGCCCATTGCACCGAAGGTGCATCGCAGTCTTTGGGATGCAGCCCTGCAGTTCTTGGGATGCAGCCCTGCAGTTCTTGGGATGCAGCCCTGATATATATGTGACCGTTGGATGAAAACCTCTTGGGTACACGTTTCCACGGCCTGATTATTATTTGGTCGGCAATTTATTGGCAAAAGTCATTGGCTATCAGCTTTTGACTCAGAAGCCACAATGTTATAGAAGCTGCGACCTATTGTGATCATATGCGGCAGTTATGCCTTCAGCATACGTAGACAATATGATTATGTGGAACTTATAATCCCACTTAAGTTGCATCATGATAAATTTATCCAGGTGTTAACAAGTGTTCAGGATTTGATAAGGGGTTGACGCCCCACAAGCCAAAGGTCACTGTTTCATAAGGCTCGCCTCAAGTGTGCGGCTTTGAGGATTAGCGTCCTGGTGAGGCACAGTCATGATGCTTCCTAGTCCATAATGGAGCTGGAAATGAGAATGCTCAAGATATCCGAAGACAGGAAGGCCTTTTGTTGGTCAGAGTTACTGTCAAGATGCTTAACCTTGATGGAATGGCATTCGGATACAAACTGTGCAACCATGCATGCGACTTATGCATTGGTGTATGACTTTGATGAATTGTCTCTTGTCATGAACCTGGAAAGAATGACGGCAAATAGCTAGAGTGGCGGATTTACTCACTCGGCTTTGCTGTTCATGGAATTCGATGCCTAATGGCACAACTGGCAATCCTTTGCTCAGATGCTTTCCTTAAGACATTGGCAACAACTTGTGTGCCAGCTTCTCTAGATTTGGGGAGAAACCATGGATCAACAATTCATCAATCAAAACACATGTATCAAGGTTGATTCATCGAATCCTGCAACTCTTGAATTTCGACAATCAGCATCTCAGGCTGTTGACGTCAAAGTGATGGTCGTAAGCTTACAATATAGCTTATTCACCTTTGAAAAACCATCGTTCTCCAGTATCAGTGCCCTTCATATAATATGATAGAGCCGGAGAAATATGAATCTATGATTTCTTCATAATGAGCTTTATGTGTCAATAAGTCAAATAAGACTTCATTTGATGTTTCAATCGGCATGATGTACCGTGTCATCAACTTTATGGCTGCTCTTCACAGATGCTGGAACTTTTGATAAGATCTTTAATTTTCCAAGCAAAATCACAATGATGTAAGGTGTGGCAGCTGTACGAAAATGAATGAATCTATACTCTTCCTCCCCCTCGCAAAAAGAGATGTATCAAACCAATCAGATGGTGATGGAGGATGTTATTCAATCATTATGTTATGTGAAAATGATTTGATAGAGAATCAGACTGAGATTACTCATCGAATGCTTTAGAGGTAACAATGTCAATCTGAACATTGATTTTCTCTACGTCATATTGGCAATATGCCTGACGCTTTTAAATGTGGCAAATGCCAGATGATGTCAAATGCAGTCGTTGGGTTGCAGCCCACATACTTTGTCAGTTTAGGGTCAATATAGTGTACCCAATTTAGACAATGGTTCTGGAAAATGATTGTCATGATGAACAAAGAAATCAGTGATGGTACCGAAGTTTAACTTTGGTATCGAAGCTAATGGAGAGTCAATCAAGAAGTGTCCGTAATGACAACAACTTACTACGAGTTGTATTTTCGTAGTTGATGGATGGCTGACATGTCATTTTATTATGAATGGAACATGGCATTGCCTAGTGATATGTGTATATTCTTCAGCACATGATCACTTATCTCAATGGTGCCCATTTTATTTTTGGGCAAACACTATTCAGAGACTTGTTATGATAAAGAAATATGAATGATGAATGTGTCATTTCAATCCGATAGAATTGTGACTTGTTTTATGACTATAAAATTTCTGTCACTTTTCAGAATGAGGATGAACTGTGCTTGGAGACCGTATGCAGATTGCGGGTTTTCCAAGACTTCGTGGCCTAATGGACGAGGCAACTAATTTCTAAACATTCCAGAATGAGCTTTTCAAAGAGTCTTTATTCTTCAATGAAGCATGCTTGTCTTATGTGCCAAAATGATATGAAACCACAAGTATGATGCCAATCTATATGTGGATGGTTTATACCATTGTATGCTATTCCACAAATAAATAGTGATGTCAGAATAAAACTTTGGACAATTGCAACTCAGTACAAACTTGAGTGCATTCAAGCCCACTTATATGTTCAGAATCTGAATCCAATGTACTTTTCTAGCTAGAGCTACCATTGACTATCCAACATCCACTGAGGACATTGTTTCTTACGTCTTTTGGCATCACGCTCAGCGTTTTTCTTATTCTGCAAGCGCCTCTTTGCTACTGCTACATCCGGAACGTTGTACCGGCTACGAAACTTGCTGGTAACTTCATCTTCTGAGCTTTCTTCATCCAAAAGCAAAACTGGCTTCAGCATGTCTTGTTCTTTCATCGAGGACGAATCACACAGGGATGCAGCAGACCTGCAGCATGAGGAGAAAATAAACAGCAAGAAAGTCACTATGCAAAATCACTACTGAAGGAGATGACTTTCATCATAGGGTGGTATATTGGTTGTTTCATATGACACATAGAAGATATGAATAATTCGAAGAGAATTTTGGGATAAACATCCTGGATTGGCTGTGCTTGATTGCTCTATGCCCAAGAATGACCGAAGAGATTGCTTGCCATTTTTCAGCCATATAGCGTGGAGGCTGCTTAACAACGGTTGGGTCATAAGCTAAATAGCTATGCAGCTATGTCGGAGGATGAATAGCCATGATTGCACAGACTCTGTCTTTTATGATGAATAGACCTCTGAGAAATGGTGTCTAAAAAATCAATTGACAACAACTCAACCTTTTGGTATGATGTAGAGCTGATGATCTTTGTTGCACTTCAATTGTTTATTGTGCACTAATGAAATGCCTCGTGATATATAATCTCACAGAATAGGCATTGCTCAATGGCGATATGATCAGATATGTAATGATCAATGAAGACAAGATGGTTGGTATGGCTCATTCAGTAGGCATAATTACCTCAAAGAGATGCCAATACACGGATACATATCAAGACATAAGGGCAATAGGCTTATTGTATAGCCTTCAAGGTAGCTAGCATTTATGCTGCATTGGTCAGCTCAGTGGCTTTGACCTTTTTAGGTGTTGTACTTCAGGCTGTAGCCTGCATATTGCATTGAGTACTCTTGACACCTTTAATGATACAATCAGATGATATGTATGAAATATCAAGAATGGTTGCCCTTTTTCAATGATCATCGGTGGCAAAGGTTATAGTGCTTGCACCGTGTCAATATACAATTCTAGTCTGGATACATGCTAGACTGGATGTATATAATGTCTAGGTCTTCAAAATCAAGCTCATATGTATGTCATGGCTGATGACCTTAGAAATGTTTGATACTTATATGTGTCAACTTCATGGAGTTCTGCATGGTTTGACTGTATATAGTCAGGCTTACCAAAGCAAAAACGATGATGCAACTTAATTGTTTTATTTTATTATTTGTCTTTATTATTTATTTGGTTTTTAGTTGTATTTTTAGCTTACCATCTTCCCCCCTCAAGGAAGTGTATTGCTAGGCGGTTGTCAAGCGCCGTTTAAATACAACAGAGGTCCGACCTCTATGTGATGACGTGGAAGCTTTCTATGAAGCTGGATAGCAGTTCTCGGGATGCAGCCCATTGCACCGAAGGTGCATTGCAGTCGTTGGGATGCAGCCCGAATTCACGTCATCAGCGTGGGTCATATAGTGCCCATGCATGTGCTGTATAAAATACAACACTACCCTCCAGCAGCGAAGTGGTTTGTTATTACCATTATCGTATGCTGTGGGATGTCAATATATGATCAGAGAGCATGGATATATATATATATGTACCATGTTTGTCAATATCGGAGAGACTATGTCTTCTTTAAAATCCTCATGACTATATGTATAATGGTGCTATACTGATGTCAACACCTTTACTCTGAATGATTTATTGATTTCAGATATGATGTCGTGGCAAAAAATATGTCCACGTCATTGGCACGAGTCATCTTGTGTCCATGCATACACGATCTTAGCGCAGGTCACAATACAGTGCCCGAGCATACGCGATTTTAGCGTAGGTCACATTGTGCCTCTGTTTATTACATATGAGAATATATGTTACTCATCTTTGTGAGTCTAAACAGCATTGTGCTGATTGCAATGCTTTCTCTGGTGACTTATATATCACAGATTATACCAATCAGTCCAGTGCAATATTTTGTCACCGGAATGTACAGGGATTGTGAATGATTGCAATCCAGCCGGAGAATAATCTCAACAGCTTATTCTGTACTAATGAATTCATCGGAGTTATACTTATTTCGACGATTCAAAAACCCATGTCATTGTAGTGACGACATCTCATATGAATATATAGGGTTTTTATCAGAATGCTTTTATGTGATGTCAACATTTATGAACAATTCACTTGCATCTTAGGATCAAAGGAGTTACGCTTGGAAGGTCTTGCATGATGGTCACCAACAGTTATCAGCTGTTATTCCGGTGCCAAATTCTGCCTTCAGCACTGGGACTACATCAACCAGTCTTACAGCGATGCACTTGTCCTTCCCACTCTTATATACAGCTATAGTGCCAAAGTATATCTGGTGGGATATATATATATATACATTATATAACTATCATCTTCTGATCCAGAAAATGCAATTAAGCATGGTATCAGGTTATATGTTATGTATATAGTTCAGCATTCCAAACTTACTCGAGAATGTAAATGCTGAGCAAGAGTCAACTTATAGTCATTGGGATATAGTTTCCCATCCGAGTTTACACTTTATTAGTGATAGTGGATTTAACGTTGTACAGATTTCAACGTTATTTGTGGATGCAGTGATTTTATCAAAAGCAATCCATCAGAAATCACCAGATCGGAATATGAAACGGATATGTGTGAATCCTATCCACCTTCTTCCCCCTTGAGGAAGTGTGAACACATAGGCAGTCAGTTGTTTATATACTTTATAGCTTATAGCTTATAGCTTGCAGTCCTTATAGGAAGCAGCTTATACAGTTTTAGGGTTGCAGCCCTACAGTCCTTGGGTTGTAGCCCTGCAGTTTTTGGGTTGTTGCCCTACAGTTCTTGGGTTGTCGCCCTCAGTATTATCATGTCTGTGATGATTTAGCATGATATAATAATGCCAAAAAACGAAGTTTTTCGAAATAAATGTGACATTTTAGGGCATATATAGTTACAGTGGCCCTGTTACCCAATATGGTGATTAGGGTGTTACATGATATCAGTAACCCTAATATAGGTAAAAAATAAGCAGTGTAATGTTTTTGCAAAGATTTTTAAGCAAAACTGCATTTAATACCTACATAAATGTAAGGTGGTTTTCAGGAGGTACGTTACACCCCTGTTACACACATTTAATTTTAGGGTTGTTACAGGGCGTTACACATGCTGCATAAATCAGGGATTGTTGTTTGATATATAAACATTCATTTCAGCAAAAAAAATCAATCCGAAATTTTCAAAATGTGTTTTGCGTACAGCATTTTGAGCGAATTATCGTTACAGCAATAGCGTTACCCCTATATATTTAACACCTAATATTTAGGGTGTCACACAGATATGACATATGTCATTATGATTTCCTGATACCTTAATAGGTATAAAATCATAATTTTAAATAAAATGGGCACACATTTTTCATTTTGAAATTAAACGTGGAGCATTTTTACCCATTTTACAGCTTTTTCAGCTATCTGAAATATTGCTTTGGTGACATATTTCAGTGTATATGTGGAATGTAAGTACAGAATCACTGTAAGGAACTTCACTTTTGCATATGACAAATTTCATAGCAAATAAGTGAGTTGTGCTGTATATCAACATTTATGGTTGACAGCATTCTGGGTTTTACTGATTTAAACCCATGCACAGCAAATGTACTTATCTGATTATGTATAGATTAATCAACTTAAGTGGATCCACCCACTTTAGTGATATTTCTCAACCTATGATTTGTTTTGAGCATAGGTCTGTGCTCTTAAGATTTATCAAAGTGATATATCTCATTTAGAACAAATCTGGACTTTGCTGGATACAATCACAGCAACTTGACACAACACATTTATATGTGTGTGATTGTCCTTTACACTATTGTCAGATATCATGTATATACTGATCTGTGTGTTGCATGCAATTGATCTGATCAAGTCTGATTCAACTGTCAATATGCAACGTAGTTGTTGTAGTTGCTCCAGCGATGATAAAGGTATGGACAGTGTTCGGCAGTTACCAGCTGCATTATGAACACTGTATAATGCCTTCGGGTCTGGAGATATTCTCCATCCAGCCCTACAGCATGTTATCTTATCCTGTTCCCTTATGTATCGCCATCATTGACACTTTCCACGCACATGTGTTTGGAAGTGGTATCCATATTACCATATACAATATAGTTGATCTATTCACTCTGAGTCAGTGAATCTCAACATGTATAATGAATGCTAGTGTATGTGCAGTGTATAGTACTGCTGATTAGTACTCAGTGTGTGTGTGTGTTTACTTGTACACACTCTGCAGAATATGTTCTGGATATCACAATATCCTAGACAATTTATCATGCAAGACAGTCAGCATACCATGTACTGATTACATCTAACATGATATATATAGTTTAGGGATCATTGTAATTCCATGTTAATCTCATTACAAAATGAGTTGCTTGATAGATTTTACATGAAGCTCAGGTGAGCATTCCATCCAGTGATCCACCATAGAATGTACATGTGATCTGGAGAGCATTTCGGCTCCACCAGGCATGGCAAACTAATTATGGTGTTAAGATCACTTTCTGGCACCCTTTGCTACATGGATTCGAATATAGACTAGCATTCACTGCAATATGCTTATGCTCTATGTACTACAGCTGTTATCGTGATCAAGCTGTACAGTATAATAAAGCATGTACAATTCACAATCAATGCAATCATTCAGCATACGATATGTGCATGGTATAAAAGTGTATGCACTGCATGTTGATGATTGCTGTAAGTGAAATAAGTGCATGTGTGTGTGTGTGCTGATTCGCACACACATGTTGTGAACAGATCATTGTGATGCTAATAAGAGTAATGCTGATGATTAAAGTATTTGTGCAGCCATCAGAACACTTTGTAATTTGCTGCAGTATGATAATGATACTTTCACAGCAACATAGTGGTAAGCATAACGATCATGTATACAGTCATTCTGCATATGATTTCGACGAACTTATACATATGTGCTTCTCACTGCATGTAAACACATCAAAAATTGTACGCGCTAAAATCGAGCGTTCTTCGCATGTGACGAAATCATGAAGATCGTATATCGTGATGACAGGCCATAAATCATTGCACGCGCTGACATTGTAAACAGTGCGAAGGAATTATTTGCAAAAATCACTGATATACGTCGCATACGAATGCGAGCGCTGACATGTATACGAATCAAAATTCTGCCGATGACAACTATGTAGTATATCAATCTGGACAATTTTTGATGGTAATTCATACAAGCGCGCGCATGCTGCGATTGACTTCTGTAGAAATATGCGACCATCGCGCATGCTGCCATCTGTAAATTAGTGACCATCGCGCATCAACATGTATGAAGCAATTTAGTGCAATCATGAAAATCGTGATACTGCGCTGATGATTTTCCACGCGAAAACGATTTCGCCGATGATTTGTCACATCTGCGAACATGCATACATTTGCAAACCATTTGTGCGAATACGTTTCATTACTGCATCGATGTATGCCCTGCGCACACCTTATCGCGTATGTGTGCAATCAGCTGTTTCCGCGTATATGCTGCGAGAAATCTCCTCGCGCTATCTCTGCGTTGTCGATATGCGAGTGTATATTATTCGCCCTGCAGATATTCAATATTATGCGAGCGCTGTTGATATGCGCCCACCTGCAAACCTGCGAACAATATCAAATATACTACGTCTATCGCTGCACCCACTTGAGTTCTCGAGTATCGTGCCTTGACGACTTTTAGAATACCATCTGATACGGCTATGTAAACAAGCGCCGTGAATATATTATCAGTATACAAAATAAACACTGCAAAGTTGAACAGCAATGCAAGTGTACGGATGAGCGGGTTTGTGAGTGCAGTCTCTGTAAGAAGATCTGCTGAAGCACAACGCTTCCTCACTTTTGTACCATACGTCTCCCATCATCTTAGATGGTACCGCCATTGGGTTGTGAACCCGAGACGTAGGTTGAACGACCAGCATGGTAATAACGACTAGTTCGTTTATGCTGCGCATGCGAGTTCCGCGCATGCTGAAAGCCAAAGATGGTTCTTGTTTGTTTTCAAGATGTATCTTTGCTTTGCCATCTTCGAGTTCGACATACGAACTCTCGATGACAGGGATGCCTGATGATATGGCATTATCATCTGGCGACATGTACAGTCATCGTCGACCGTACTGACGACTGTCATAAATATATGACGCGACTCGACATGTACAATCATGGTCGACCATACTGTCGACTGTCATAAATATATATGACGCGACCGACTGTCATAATAATATATGACGCGACCGACTGTCATAATAATATATGACATGACATGGTATGACATGTCTGACAGGTATGACAGGTATGACAGGTATGACACATATGTCATCGGTCATGACCCTGACAGTATCAATATATCACTTCGCCGCATAATCTCAAACAGTTCTTTCAAATGCCAAAGAATAACAAAGTTAATAAGGTAAATTTATTGAAATCTACATTTAATACTATAGGGACCGGACTCGATGTGTTGATGTTCGGAAATGCTTTGAATGACGCAAGAAATCTTTCATCAAAAAATGTTGGAAGTGATGAATTTAACAATCGAATTTCAGAAGATTTGAATCCATTAGGACTGTTAGGAGTAAATTTCGATATCGACAAAAATTACTTGCATGACGACGCACCCTTAGAAGCAAGATTATTGGCTGATTATATATCAAACAAAGGTCCTCAAAGAATGACATCATTTGATAGAAGTATAGATAAATCACAATCAAATAAGTATACATCCATCAATGAAAATATGATTAAAGATGAAAATAATAATCTTTTGGTAAATTATGGAACGTGAACACTTAATCAAAAATGCTCAGATTTTGTACCCTGATTTATCCACATTTCATATTGAATTGATTGTTGATGATTATATCAAAAGACCAAAACTATATGACGATATGTATAATGGAAACATTGAATTACCTTTACCATTGAATAGAGATTCAAAGGAAGATATTGAAATGAATAAAAACTATATTGATATTATAAATAGAGATAGTCATGAGTGTAATATCTGAACGTACACTTTATTTATCAAGTGAAGACCTTTCATCGTTTTGTGATTCCAGAATTATCAATATCAATATACCAACACAATTAACAAACTATAAAAATACAAACAAATTGAAGATAATTGTAAACAGTTTTTCGGCTGCAAAGACTTGGTATACCATTAATGAATATAATGAAATTTTCTATATTGCTAAAATAAATTCTGATGATTTGTATGAATGTAGAATACCTGATGGAAATTATACAGATTTAAATGATTTAAAATCGATTTTAGAAACAATTATCTTAAATGTTCTTGTCGCCCACTTTGGATTTGCAAGGCCTGCTGATAGCGTTGATGTTACTTACAATGCAATTTCAGGACGTTTTACGATTACACTTAGCAAACCTGCTCCCGATATTAAATTTGTTGCATTTTCAATAACCGGTGATTTTCAAGCAGTGCCAGGGAGTAATTTAGGTAATGCATTAAATAATATTTTTAAATCTCCCGGTAAATACAATGATGTAGACCAAGTCTTAGGCGGACAAACAAATAAATCAGTTGCCGGTTTAGCAGATTTTTCACAGATTAAAGATTTGTTTGACATCGAAACCGTAAATGAAGTATTTATTTCCAAATTTCCCGGTAATTTGCAAACAAATGACGCTATTTATCTCAGAATTTCATCGTTGCCAACAAACAATTTAGAAAGCACTAACCTTTCCAATAATTCAAAAGAGAATGTTATTATTTCCGGTGATATTTTAGGGAAAATTTTGCTACCTTCAGATTTAACTAATCAATTTATTACTTATTTAGATTACGATGAAAACTTTGCAATAGATATTCAAGCATCACAATTTACATTTCTTCGTATCACACTTACGGACAAAAAAGCAAGATTACTTCCTACCGCCGTTTCCCAAAATGGAATTGAACAGTCCATAAATTATGCATTATCTTTGAAATTAAAAGAATATGTGAATTAAAATTATATTATATATATTATAGAAAAAATGTCTTTACCGTATAGTCTTGCATTTGGACTTCAAAAACTAAGTGGATATAGTACTCAGTATTTTCGTCTTGAAACGACAAACTTGACCGAAGTAAATCCTTACGGTGTTATAACTTTGAATCTTCCAGTTAATGTTTTGTGTAATCTGAAAAGTTTAAGTATGCATTGTAAAGGTCGTGCTAACAATCCTGCCATAGCTTGTACGGACGCCGCAACCCAACCTGATTCAGTTATCACAACTTTGCCAAATGGAATCGAAAAATTGATTTCTCGTGTAGAAATTTACAGCGGTGGAATAGCTATTTCGAGTGGCATGAGTCAATATTCAACGGTATCAACGGTTTTGGACAATCTTAAAACAACGTTGAATAAAGAAGTATCTTATCAAAGAGTTTTGAAAAATCAAGAAATAAATGTTAATACCGATAGTTATTATCAAGAAGAAAGACCATATATTTTGAATAATTTCCTACAATTTATAGGGGAATACGGGCTACGGGATGGTATCTTTGCAGTTGCTGGCAGCACGGCACTCGACTTCTGGCAGCGCACTGCGTCCCGCGTGCGGCAACACCGACTCGAGGGCCCCACGTCACTGCTTTTTCTCGATTGAGTCACGGTGCTCCGTTTGATTTATTATACTTTGTTTTATGATTTTGGTTTTGTTTTGGGCATACGAATGATTACCCCTCTCGGGACGATGGTTATTACGTTATTCTCTCTGGAATTTCCTGACGCCTTCGTGAGACAGTTGATTTACAAAGTTTTCAGAATTCATGGGGCATACTCCCTGACTGTGTTTTGGCTTGCACAGTGACTCCCGCTTGTTCGGCTCTGCTTATTTGGGCCTGCTTGCTTGCCACAATGCTATCTATGCTCGATCTTCAATGTGTATTACGTTATATTCTCTGATTTTCTTCTACGAGCACGTAAGACAGATGGATTTTCGAGCTCACACTTTTGCCTTATTCACACAGTCATATGGTTACTGCCTGTCTTACGTTATTTTCTCTTGAAATCTCTGACGCCTACGTGAGACAAACTGAAATTCTTGTCACCTTTATTTCGTGCCTGCATATCTTGCACTGAACTGTTGATCTCTAATCTTGCATAACTTTACACAGGCCAACTGCTCCTGTGTGCATACATAGCCAATTATGGCTTCGGAGTTTCCAGTCCTACTGATGAGCTGTGCCTGAAGGCGGCCAGTGAAAGTACTCTAGGAAGCCTAAAAACACTGCATTATGACGGTATTATTTTTATGAGAAATATTGCTTTCATCAACTGCTTTGTTATATACAACGAGTGAACCTCTGTATACAATAATTTAATCTTTAACTACTCCACCCTGAGCTCTAACACTACTGTGCAGAGGTAGTTGCTTCGACTCAGTGTATTGACAGAAAGGGTGAAACATTTTTCGGTACCTTTCTCAACTTGCTGGTTTTTAAGTACAGTGGGAGCTACTTTATATCTTACGATCCCTTACTGGTGGTTGCTCGATTTCTTTTCTCGATGAGTCTACCTAATCATGCACAAGGGGCTTTTTATCCCCAGTCAATGCAGCAGTACAATCGGAATTCACAACAGCCTAATCAACAGCAGCATACTCAGCCGCCTCCCCCTCCATATCCTCCACCACCCAATCACTTCCAACCACCACCTACCCAGCCTTATCAGGCTCAACCAGTACCGAACTGGGGTGCGCCGCCGGAGCAGAATCAGTTTGGCGGCGGCGGGTTTAAGCCTGGAATCACACAACAACTCCGTGATCAGTTGCACCAAAGTGAGATGCACAGAATGAGTGCCGACCTGGAACTCAAACACGAGCGGGCGATTCGTCAAGCTCTTGACAAGCAGCGACCAGACACACCACGGAAAACAGGCAGTAAGTCACGTGGGGACACACCTGCAACGAAATCCCGCTCTGCGTCGAAGTCCGCTTCCGTTTCAAAATCGAAGTCAAAGTCACGAACCGGCAAACGTGACAGGCTCTCACCCTCCAATGAGACCACCGATTCAGCGGATTCCGAAGATGAAGTTCTCTCCCCTGAAACAGAGAAATACAAGCGCCGCCGTGAGCAACAGAAAAGGAAGAAAAGAGAACTTGATGAAATTAAACGGAAACTGGACGAAGATGCAGAAGCTACTAGGTCACTGCTTACAGCACAGTTACAGGCACAGCTTCAGGCGGCACAAGCGGAGATCACCGGATTGAGAGCAGCCGCCAGCGCGGCTACGGCGGCGGCACTCAAAGCAGCAGCGGCGGTCGCTCCAGCTACTGCACGTAAACGTGTGTTTCGGGCGGAGAATGCAGGACGTGGACGTGGAGGACGTGGGCGCAATGCTGGAGGTGGACGCGGCAGAACTGCAACGCCAGCCCCAGAGGTGGAGGATCTGGCAGAAGAACAAGAACACGAAGAAGAGGAGGAAGAAGACCGATCGTGGGTGTATCCTGTTACCACCACACCCGCTGACGTTAATGAGAAATTCAAGGGGGTCGCAGGAATGAACCGACTCATCGATGTTCTACGTGCCCTCAACGAAATTCCTCAAGGCTGGGATGAAACTAAACCCAGGGGTGGACTCGAGAGACGGACTATCGTCAATCACGTCGTGGATCTGCATAATGCAGGGGTCCTCGACTTCTTTAAATTCTAGCTATATGGTCCGCGCCAGTGCAGAGCAGCCCGTCTAATGGAACTACTGGAAACTTTGAGATCTGTTCTATATGACGAGCACTGGCGCAATGACCTATTGGCTGAAGATGTGGAGAACAAGTTTATGCGAGTTTGGAAATTTCAGGCGCTAACTTTTTTCCACCTCTGCGGGTGTAGACCACGATGGTGGGTACGCCGTTTCTTACCTTTTTGGGACTGTATGACGACGGAGGACTTAATGAAGTGGTATCGTGGAGAAGATCGGTTTGCAGTTTATGTACTTGTGTCGCCGTGGACGTCTCTGAGCTATGTTGGGAAGTCCTGGAACGGTGTGACGAAGAGATCACTGGAGCACCTGCAAGTGACACAAAATCCGAGTAAACGAGGAGCCCGTAAGCTTTATGGCTTCTTGCGATCCTATGGTATTTTTAATTATGTATGCTTACCACTCGCCTTCTTCAGATCCAAGACCGACACCGACACTGCGGAATTGAGACTTATCCGTCTGACGCAACACCCGAATCATACTCTGAACACTCAGGGATTTCGGAGACAGCGATCTGGACCCACTAAGAAGAAACAGCGATCCTTTGCCCACCTTAGAGGACGCACACGCAGACCCTTGCAGGCACAAGGCGAGGGCAACAATTTTTATGATGAAGGGCAGACGGCCCTTACTGTATGGTATAATGAGGAATGGAACGGCACTAATCTTATGACCTGGCTGGCCAAGTTTGAGAATGGAGACCTACTTTTGAACTCTCTGAAGTCAGTACGCGGCCTGATTGACGGCTCTGACTGGGACACAGTGAGAACTAAATTCGGTAAGAGTGAGAGCACCGTTACCTGGGCGGCTGGCGACAAGATCTCCTCGAAGTTGGGCGAGCTCGCGAAGCAGCTTAAACATAATGTCGCTGCAGTGGTCTTCGAGAAGATTTATGAGCTCTCGCGTGATCGCTGGGCCAATTGGGTGGTCAAGGGCCTTATCAGACGCCCTGCAACTTGCCCTGTGCTATTTAAGTTTACGCTGGAGCAACTGGTCAGAGTTTTTGAGGCTATACGCTCATACTTCAACTGGCAGCAGCGTGCCTCACTAAGAGCCAAGGTAGCTCTAGCCGCCAGCCGCGCTCACGGCTTTCCACTGCGAGGTGTCTATGTCTTGAGAGTTCCGGCGGCGACGACCTGGGACCGTATCGACTTGAAGAGCCTGGCTCGAGCGGCGCTTCGACATTTGAAACTGAGCTGGCGCGTCACCAACTTTGTCACTCGGAGGACTACTGTCGTACAGACGCGTACACGGAAGCTCGACTCGACCTTCTGCAACTTCAGGGAGCTGGCAGCTCGGACCACAGCACCCCCGTGCATGTGCCACACAGCGTCACCCAGTTTGCCCAGAGACGAAGAAGGGCACGTTTGTGCGAGAACCACTGACCTCAGCGACACGGTCCTCGCCCCGCTTGCACACAGTCTCAAAGACACCCCAGCCTTCAGTATCGACTGCCAGGAGTCTGCCCGCGAAGCCTGCTTGGACTATGTCAACGTGTTCGCCGGGTATTCGACGAAATGCGAGGATGAGAAGGTGGACGCGATTCTTCCGCTGCTCTTCGAGGTGGAGGGATGCAGCTACAACGCGGTGAAGAGCTCAGAGCGCACGCTTCAGGCAAAGAAGGTGAAAGGTGTGGCGACCTCTATCGAGCAGTGGACTGTCTGGTTCACTGTGAGACGTGGGAATTGTGCCAGGGGCACGACGACAGATGCTCGGAGATATGTTTTTGATTGAACGTGCAAAGGTACACAATTCGGATTTTTATAATATACTGGATCAGGGCCAGATTGAGGTACAAACGATAATTCGGTTCCGAGTTCTGAAGGCTAAACACTTCTCAAGTGCTCTACTTATTCACTCGTCACTCAGGTTGCAGGGTCAACCACTCGAGAGCCGATGTCACACTTCGGCTCAACGTTCAGTTCTCGATCCGATCTCATTTCTAATTCCGATCCGTCATTCTCGATTCAGATGTTATGCCAACAGACTGACACGATGACTGCCCCACAGTACTGTCATACTACTGTACTGTCATACTGTCATACTGTCATAGCGTCATACTGTCATACTGTCATAACCTTAATATCTGATATTCGATTTCATTGTCTTTTCAACCCCGATGCGAATCTGACCATTCTTCTAGGGTCTGACTGAGTTCCACGATGACACCCCCCCACAGTACTGTCATACTACTATAGTGTCATACTGTCATACTGTCATAGTGTCATACTGTCATACCCCGGACATCTGGTATTCATTCTCATCGTGATTTCAAGCCCAATCTCACTGTCATCGTGCCAATCCCAGATTGCCCCCGATGACACACATACGGACGCATAGACATATCGGCTCACGCTGTGCCTCCGGGCACAACTCTCCCCCCCTTAGGAGTGGTCTACCTCCTGGGATCACTCCGCTAAGGTACCCATCTAAGTTCCAGTTCTTAGGTTCTCTGGTTCCTTGCTGTTTCCAGTTCTTAGGTTCTCTGGTTCCTCTTCGAGCATAGTTCGCCTGCGCTACCAGGGCACCACTTTCAAGAAGAAGGGTGCCACTTGGAATCTAAAGCGGGTCTTCAGTGTCGCGGAGGCGTAAATGTCGGAAAAGTTGTCGTAGCAGGAGTGCTGGCACGGGGTATACACTCGCAGATCGACCTGCTCCAGTCTGCTGCGGGTGAGGTCCAAGCTGAGCAGTCTCTGGGTGAGCACCGGTTGCCCATCTGCACGCACACGGTGTTGAAGTAGTACAGCGTAGCAGGGGCGAGGGTGGTGCCGAGTTCGTCCATATGCAGGTGGGTTTCATGTACTGCGTACCATACATGCAGTAGGTACACACCAGCGGTGGGGGAAGTTGGCGCATCATAGGGCGAAGCCGCAGCGCGTTAGGGAAGCGACCTCTGGGGTTTTCCATGAACCAATATTTTGGCTCTAGGTAGTCAATGATCTGCAATGCTCGTCGTACGATTTTGTCAGCCTGGGGAAGGTCAGGGGGTCCACCAGTGGTGCGCGCTTGACTGTACTGCCTGCAGGGGGGACTTGCCCAAATGACATCGAAGAATCCAGGCGGGTATTGCTTGTAGTCCCATTGCAGGATGTCACACACATGAGTGGGTTGCCAGATATGCCCGGAGTCGAGGGTCACCACTGAGGCGGAGGGGAAGCAATTTAGGAATTCCCTCTCTACTGAGCCAGTACCGCTGAAGAGTACGAGAATCCTGGGCGTGCGGGTTGTCTTTGCCTGTATTGCCAGCAGCTCTGTCACCAGTGCCAACGACCCATCTTCCACGCGCTCCTGGCGTTCCCACGGCAGGGGGATATCATCTTCCATCTGTTCGAGCTGGTCCAGTTCGTCGCAGGGATTGGTGATGAGGTGGGCCAGTGTCATTCCGGCTTGAGCGGAGTGGCGGCCACGCTGCTCGCGTCGCCGAGTGGCTTCGTCGCGAACTTGCGCTTCCATGTGCAGTCTCGCTTGCTCGAATTCACGAAGTTGTTGAAGTGGACTTCCGCGTTCAAGTTTGTCACGCGTCCTCCATTGGTCGTGAGCTTTGGAGTAGCCAGTCCAGCGAACCTTCCACTCTTCCACCTCCTTTCCTCGAACAGATCGCACTCGACGTGCGAGGATACGCTCAACGTGTGCTTCCTTCTGACCGTCTACTACCACCTCTTCAGGTACTGCTAGGTGATCGCGTGCGGCAAAAGCATCTTGACCGCTGGTGTATGGTTTGAGGCGATGTTGAGCGAACACGTCGTGAATCCGCCAGTGAGGAGGGAGGCGTAGGCGGTAGGCTACTGGAGCTCCTCTGTCGGCCTCGGGCATGGTCATCTGTATATCGCTGAAGAAGCGTTCGGTCACAGGAACTGGTCCATGCCAGCGCTTGGTCAGTTTCCTACAGATGGAGCGATCCATCACCTTCTCCGTGAGGTGTTTCGCCTCTATCCAGACCAGATCCCCAACAGCATACTCCCGCTGCCCGTGTCTGCGATCAAACTGTTCGCGCTGTCGCTGTTGAGCCAGCTCCAACCGCTGTCTGGCGTCCCGCAGCTGCGACGAAAATTTCACAGCCACTTCGTGTGCGGTGCCTACTCCCCCAGTTCGTCGTCCGGCGGTGGACTGCGCGGCCTCTAGGAACAGATCCAACTGTGACAGCGGCGAGAACCCGAACACCAGTTCAAACGGCGTGAAGCCAGTAGATTCACTTCTGGAGTCATTGATCGCGAACTCCACGTTAGTGGTGAACAGATCCCAGTCCTCCACATTGGCGTCAACAAAGGACCTGAGCATGTCCTCAATAACTCTGTTGCTGTGTTCCGCCTGGCCGTCAGACCGAGGGTTGTACGGCGTGGTACGAGCCACTTTCACACCCATCAGTCTCATGAGTTCCTGCCAGAAAGTATCTTGAAACCGCGGGTCACGATCAGAGACAATCTTCATAGGCGCGCCATGTAAGCGCCACACCGAGTCAAAGTAGATTCTGGCCACCACAGCTGCGGAGCTGTCGCCAAAGTTCATTGGTACAACGTGAACCATCTTCGTCAGCTTGCAGGTGAAGGCCACGAAAGCATCATTGCCCCTCTCTGATACAGGCAGGCCGGTGACGAAGTCCACCGCGACATCCTGCCATGGCCTGTTCGGGATGCTGTGAGGGTTTAGCAACCCATCCGGGTAAGTTCCCCTCGGTCTCACTGATTGGCACACTGCGCAGGATGTAACCCAGGTGCCCACATCTTCCGCGGCACCACGCCAATAGAAGCGTCGCAGCACCCTCTCCAGAGTCTTGTCCCGCCCAGTATGGCCTGAGGACAATGACTCATGAGCATGGCGAATCACCACTTCTCGAAGTGGAGAGTCCTCCCCCAGCACCAGCTGATATCTCCCTGCTGCGGTCCTCCAAACCACTTCACCCACCAGCCTGAAGTCCTGTAGGCACTGGTGTGGCGCCGCCTTCACTTTCTCTCGCAGCGAACGAAGCGTCCCCTCTCGGGTGTACTCCGCTTTCAACGCACGCAGGAACTTTGAGTCCGACTGCTGGGAGGTTGCGTCTCTGAAGGCTGCTGCCTCACCTGTCCTTATCACAGCGGGGGCTGTTCGCGGGTGCCTCACGCGTGCTGGCTGTGGTTTGGCGGAAGGGGCGTGTACTATCAGCACAGGCCAACGAAGGTCGAAGGCCTTCCCATCTGGGTTCTCGAAGAATTGATTGGGCTCGCCCTTATCATCGTGAGTAGGGATGACCTCCACGATCTGCATATTGGCCTTTCTGAAAAGTTTGCGCCACGCGGGGAGCTTGGACTGGTGATCTGGTAGGACGAAGACTGCTGAAGTGTTTTCTGGGTCTGCCTTCCATTCTGCGATATACTTGTTCAAAATCGCCTCCACTGTAATGTGTTTGGAGTTATATGGGGGGTTACACCAAACCCGAAGGCCCCTCCATTTCTCTGAAAGGCAGTCTGTCCAGAACCTATCCGCCTGTCTGTTGCGGCCGCCAAAGTCACAACAGGCGTCCACATCGAAGGGTCCAAACTTCTCGGCGTACTTCGAGGAGTACTCTGCTCGGACACGCCAATTCTGTGAGTCTTCGGGGGGAGTCTGCCGTTTCTGCGGGTGAAGGGCCGGGGATGGAGATGACTGCTGGGGTGCCTGCTGCGGGGGTGGTGAACTCTGCACCTTCTCAGTGGGCGCCTCCGATGCGTCAGCTCGTGATGGCGTTCGCGTCTTCGGTGACGCCAACTGTGGAGGCGCTGGGGTCGTAGAGGCTTTTCCAGCACGTGACATGCTCCTCGTTATCCTTGTCTGAGGCGGAGCTCTGTCAGGGGTTTGGTGTGGAGCTTCTGTCGGCTTCGCGCTATCAGCTTCAGGCCAGTCAGGCATGTCGAAGTCGAGGTGATCCACCTTCATTCCCTTATAGAGCTTCGGATTAACGAGAGCGATGGTCTCCCCCATGTCCATGGCCTGTTCCGCCACGGAGAGGGTCTCCACTGCTGAGAGCCAACAGTCAACCGTCTGAGCCCAGTGGGGATGAGCTGCGGGTGGTGAGCTGGAGAAGCATTCAGACTCCAGCGTTGCCAGAGGGTCTTTCGGCAGGTCTGAGGTGGGGTCGATCACTCCTGCCTCCTTCAACCCCTCGCGAACGTCCTTGTCTTTGAAGTCGGGTCTTCTGGACAGGGCGTCTGGTACCAGCAGCAGCGCTCCCTTGATATACTCCATTCTCGGGACTCCCACCTCTACCAGATCCATGTACCAGCGCGCCTGTCTGCGGCTAAGCTCTCTGCCAGGTTCCATCAGCCATTCAAGGGGGCGGTGGTCACCCTGGATGCGGAAGTTGGTGAAGATGAGGTAATGCCGCCAGGTGACGGTGGTACAGTGGTGTAGAGCACCTAGCTCACGCTCGCCGGTGTGGTAATTCTGCTCGGCGGCTGAGAACTGGCGGCTCTCGTATGCTATCACGCGCAGCCCAAGACCATCTCCATTGTCTTGCATAAGTACTCCCCCAAGAGCGATGCCGCTAGCATCCGTCTGCACCACGAAAGGCGCTGTGCCGTCTGCGGCACCCTTAATGTTGGGCAAGGCGAGCACCGGCGCTGATGTGAGGGCCTTCTTCAGCTCCTCGAAGGCCCACTGCTGCATGGGACCCCACTCCCAGGGTACGTCCGACTTGGTCAACCGGGTGAGGGGCTGAGCGATCTCGGAGAAGCAGTGGATGAACCTGCGGTAATACCCCGCTAGGCCCAAGAACTGCCTGACGTGGGTAACCGTCTCCAGCTCGGGCCAGTCCCTCACTGCAGCCACCTTGTCATGTTGGGGTCTGCAGCCATCTGCGGAGATACAGTGGCCAAGGAACCGTAAGGATTTCTTCAACAGTTGGCACTTGGACCTCTTGAGGAAGACGCCCTTCTCCCTGCATGTCAGGAGCAGTTGTTTGACGTGCTCGTAGTGCTCTGCAGCGGTGTTGCTGAAGACGACCACATCGTCGATGAAGATCCGGACAAATGGGAGATGGCCCAAGGCCCGCTGCATCCGTCGCTGGTACTGAGATGGTGAATTCTGCAGCCCCTGCGGCATGACCAACCACTCATATGACCCCATCTGGGTGGTGAAGGTGGTCTTCTCAACATCTCCTGGTGCCATCGGTACTTGCCAGAAGCCATCCACCGCGTCGAACGAGGAGAAGAACTTCGCACCCTGCATCTCGTCGAACATCATCTGGATGTCTGGGAGAGGATACTTGTCCTTAACTGTCTGGCGGTTGAGGAGCCGGTAATCGATCACCAGTCGCAGCTCCTTGGGGTTCCCCGGTTTGGGGACCATCAGACAGGGAGCTGCATAAGGGCTGGAAGAGGTCGGATGTAGCCCTTGGACATCAGAGTCTCCACGCGTTCTCGAAGTTGGCGGAGTTCCTCTGCGGACTTCTTGTAGATGCGCTGGCAGGGAGGTCCCTTCTTGCTCAGCTCAGGGTCCAGGTTAATGTTGGCTTCATCTTGGGGGTCATGTCTGAGTCCATCGATGTTCGGTAGAGCAGTCGTCATCTCCTTCTTGTACTCCTCACCCCAGAAGTCCTGAAACTTGAGGGTCCACTCAGGGCTCACTTCTGCATCTTCAGTATCCGCAGCGGGTTCGGCGTTCTCAGAGTCGATAGCCGTGGCTGCAAAGGCAGAAGCAGTATCGTCGGGGACTTCTCGGCCACCATGAGCCAGGCGGGCTGTATCTCCGGGTCGTCATTGCCGCGTAGCTTCTGCGTCTCCGCATACACCAGGTACTTCTTCAGCTGGGCAGGGGTCAGGAACACCTCATCCACCAATCCCGCGCAGGCCGTGCCCTTCGTTTCGGAGACCTGTCCCCAGATGCTTTCCCAGGAGAACAGCCTGTGATGGTGACGCGGTCCCCAATCTTGCCACCGCGGGACTTCCTGAGGAAAGAGACGGAGCCATTCCCTTCATAGCCCAGAGTGACAGGAGAGTGACTGCGCAGCCACCTTCCGCCGAGGATAACATCCACCTGTATGCCCAGCGGCAGGATCCGGAGGGCAAGGGCGTTCTCCGTATAGGTGCCCGTGGTGGTGTGCGTGTTGAACTTGGCGTACGCGGTGGCGCCAGTGATCTTCACAGATCCATCCGCCAGAGTGACTCGCATCTCGGAACCGGCTCGTGTTGTGAGGCCACATCGCTTAGCGCTCTGCTCCGAGATGAAGTTGTCAGAGGCCCCCGAGTCAATCAACACCTTGACCGTGTGCCCTCTGAGGGTTGCGTAGAATACCAGTAGTAGCGGTCCTTCTTCGTCATGTGCCGCCGCGAGGGTACCCTCGATGTCGGTCTTCCACTGAACTCCCCCATCTGTGCGTATGCTTTTGCACTTGAGGTTGGGGAGGAGGTTGTCCGAGGCCTCGCGGCATTCTTCCAGCGTTTGCCTACACGCGGCGTAGAACTCCTCATCCAGCAAATCGACATCTTCAGGCGGATGACTGACGAGGTTGTCTGCACTCGCCGTCAGCAGGGTGCCCGCTGAGGTGCATTCGCTCGAGGTGGGGCTGACATGAGTGGTGTCGCTGGTAGTAGGGCTCACATGTGTAGTGCCACTGGTGGTAGGGCTAACATGGGTAGTGCCGCTTACTGTGGGGCTCACGTGGGTAGCGACACTATCGGTGAGACTGCCATGGGTGAGAGGGTCCTCGTCATGCTGAGGGCTGCCAGCAGGGGAGTTATGGGCGAGCTGGTGGGAGCTCTGGTGGTCAGTTCTCGTCTGAGGGGTCCCAGCTGCTGCCATCATCTGCTGGGTGAAGCAGAGCGAGTTGACCGAGGACTCCTCTTCCATCACCTCAGGGTCTTCAGCGATGGGATGGCTGTCGAGACAGGGTGGCGCTTCATCCGCTTCATGCGTTTTGACGGTGGTCATCTGCTGGGTGAAGCAAAGCGAACTGGGTGCGGAGGGCTCCTCCGCCTCTGAGCAGTAAGATGAACCTTCGGGGTTTCCTCCCGGAGTGGCTGGCGCGTTATCATGGTGCGAAGATGTGGTCTCTGCTGTGGGCTCGGCCAGTGAGGATGATGGAGGGGATGCTCCCAAGGGGCTGGGACCCAGCTTCCTCATCTTGTACTGGTATACTGCGTGCAGACTGCACCAGGCACCAGGTAAACCCACATCTCCCGCTGTCCCAGGTATCGTGCCCACTTCAGTGTCCAGGGTGCAGAGGGATGTCGAAGACCTCGCTGCCGCTCTTCGTGCGCCCTCCTTTTCCCACAGCCTGCTACCTGGGGAGGAGTCTGGACTCGAAGTGGCGATTGCCTTTTGCTGCTCGGCAGGCGACAGCTCTCTCCAAGCCGCGTAGAGGTCGTGGGAGCTGGTGTTAGAGGATTCGGGGGCTTGCTGGCGACCGTCATGTGAAAGGA
Source organism: Cymbomonas tetramitiformis (assembly GCA_001247695.2). Taxonomy (NCBI): domain Eukaryota; kingdom Viridiplantae; phylum Chlorophyta; class Pyramimonadophyceae; order Pyramimonadales; family Pyramimonadaceae; genus Cymbomonas; species Cymbomonas tetramitiformis. Next base: position 1,659 of record LGRX02004731.1, on the reverse strand, counting down.
GGTGCCACAATGCTATGCGCTGATGGCCTTCCTTGCGATCTTGAGGTTCGCGGGCAATGCGTATCCTCTCTGCCAGCTGGTTGGCGCGGTTCACGCGCTCCCTTGGCGATCGACTCCCAGAGTGTACGCGGCTGCGGACGCGCTCCGACATTTTATCCACCAGGTCCTTGGCAGCCTCCGGGGACTTGCGCAGAGCTCTGCGGACCTTCTGCATGGCGACTTCGAGGGGGAGGGAGTACAGATCCCTCTTCCAGTGCCACGCAGTTAGCCTTTTCCGTGGGTCCGCGAGGTTGGACTGATAAATGGGCAGCGGTAGGACAACACGCGGTCGGGGGCGAAGGTCACGGGGCTCTCCGCGGTTGTTGCCCATAATAGGGGGTCTGTGTTGGGGAACTCGCCGTCCCCTCCGACCCTCGATCCTCGCTTGTGTATAAGCGGGGCCGTCATCAAGAGGCAGCGACGGCTCATCGAAGGGGGTGCTTCCTGCGAGAGGGTGGCTGGACAAGTCATCCCTCGGTGGCGATGGGGCACCAGCTGAGCGGTAGGTGCGTCGCAAGCGGGTCCCAGAGGTGAAGGCCACACTCTTGGGGTGGGGACGTTGGCCCCAAGGGTCTCTGCGTCCTCGGGCGCGTCGGGGTTCCACTGGTTCTGACCGCTTCTCCAGGGCGGAGAGGGTCTGATCATCAGGGCAAGACCTCACTTCCTCGAAGGGCAGGGTCTGGGGCTGGCCGCCGGCCAGTCATTCATCACTCTCCACCAGGGGAAGGCCGTCACCCTCCACAAGCTCGATGCCCGCAAGGGCCGCCAGGGTCTGATAACTCTGCTCGTCCTCACAGGTAGCGAGAGCCAGGACCTCCTCGGAGAACTCTTCTGGGACGCCATCCACCGAGGAGATGTCCTCCTGCTGCTCGATGGCCCAGACGACGGCGGCCACATACCCAGGGGAGTTCGCCAGTCGAGCGGGTGCATTGGCCCTCCACTCCTTGAGCTTAGCCTCGTCCGTACAGTTACGGACGATGTGTTCCGCAGAGCCACAGGCGAAGCACCGGCGGACTTTCGGAGCATCAGGGCGGGAGAGGCCAGGTGGTGGTGGCAAGGGAGTCACTGCCGCGGCGACGGTGGTGGCAGGCCCGTTCTCCAGCATGGCAAGGGCTGGGCGGTTCGAAGAGGGGGTACGCCTGTAGAAGGGGGTGCGAGGTGGTGGGTTAGCGAAAGAAACGGCACGGGGAGGACGGTCTTGAGAGCGTCTCTGAGCCGCCTCCGTGTCAATGTCGCTCTCCACCTCCTCAGCGACTTCCCGAATCTTCAACAAGGCGTTGTGGGTGCCTGGGATGTCGTCAGCGATGGCCTTCCTCTCCCACTCTTCTGGCTTGGAGACATCCAGGTGGATGGCTCTCAGGCGCCGCATCACCTTGGGTGCATATTTCAGCCCCCGGCGGAACGTGGAGAGCATCGACAAGTTGGTCATCTCCACGCAATTTGGGACTCTGCCGGCCAAGAAGTTGACGGAGGCCATGCGGGTCTCCAGTCGCGAGAAATACTCCGCCGCGGTCTCGCTCACCGCCTGCTTCAGGGCAATGGCCTCGCCGTGTGCGTTCTCCAGGTAGGCCTGCGTCAGAGAGCACACCGCCAGATCGCTGAAGAACACATCCAGGTCCC
>LGRX02004730.1:47196-68144 GCA_001247695.2 Cymbomonas tetramitiformis | reverse complement strand
GAGTAGGGTGGCGCGGCAGGCGCAGAGTAGAGCGGCGCGGCAGGCGCAGAGTAGAGCGGAGCGGCAGGCGCAGAGTAGAGCGGCGCGGCAGGCGCAGAGTACAGTGGGGTAGGCAAGGTTGTGCAATGCAGTGAAGAAGCTTGAGCAAAACTGCTATCACGCTTGGGCTGTGAGGTGCGGTGCGGCGCCTTCAAGACAATCAGATACAATCAACGCTGCGGGGAGCACTGGTGCGGCACAATCAACGCTGCGGGGAGCACTGACGCGGCGCAATCAATGCTGCGGGGAGCACTGATTCGGCGCAATCAACGCTGCGGAGAGCGCTGATCTGGCGCAATCAACGCTGCGGGGAGCACTGATTCGGCGCAATCAACGCTGCGGGGGCACTGACGCGGCGCTGAACAAGGACATGGACGCAGAGGGGGAGGGGCATGGCCATGAGGGGACACGGGAGTGCGCATCAGAAGTGACTGGCGAGGTCTAGGGAGGGGGCGCACCACAATGTAACGGCTATCATACACCGCGCTGGCCATGGAGTGCATGGCGGGAAACACCTTGCCTGCGGGTTGCGTTCACACCAAGGCGTCCACGTCAGCGTGGTGGCCGCATCGGGCAGGGATACACGGGGGGAGTGGTGAGTTGTGGGAGTGTCTTCACAATGCAGGCTACGGCACGCAGGCGGCGCCAAGCTGAGGCGTCATGACCAAAGGCCCGCAGCAGCAGGGGAGGAGGGCGTGAAGGGAGGGGTGCTGTAAGCATTCAACCGCACGGAGCACGGCGCATGCACCATCCAGAAATACAGCTATACATGGCCGACACCACTCGTCGCATGCACTCATCAAGCTGGGGCCCTCTCCGAAGGGGCTTTGGGGCACTCGGGTGGACACTGGAAGGGGTCTCACCAGCAGGTGTCGGGGCGCTCGTCGTGTGCACCTTCGTCCAAATCATTCCAGTCAAGTCCAAGGTCCATACATCATCGAGCACGGCGTGCGTTTGCACGCTCTCGCCGCCAATGACCCACAGGGAGCTGCCTCGAACCTCCCCTCGCGTGCAACCTCCAATTTAGGATTTTTTTATTGAGATTTTCTCCCCTCTAGGCCTTCAGAGTACCCGAGCTGATGAGTTCATGCAGGGCTCCCTAGACTGCCAAAAAAATGGGGTGAGAAGCACCGCCGACGGAGGGTGCTACATGAGAGAACGATGGCGGCGGGCTACCAGCATTTTGGCGGCAAGCCCCACAATACCGTTACCCGTCTTGCCCTCCGGCTGTGTACTAGAAACGCGTACTGGGCGACACGTTCTAGGACCTGCTGCAGCATCTCATGAAGGCTCCCTCCCCTCTGCTGGGGAGAGATCCCGCCACAAGGAAACAGAGCAGGCGTGGCAGGCTTTGGCGGTAAACTGGAGAGGGGGTGAGGCGAGGATAGGGTGAATGCGCGCACTCTTTGATTTTTAAGATGGCTGCTCCTCGTCGAGAAACGGGCTGCAGCGCGTGTCACACAACCCCGCAAGGTGAGGCTCCAGCGCAAGGGCGGCTCCCAAGCCTTCGGGGAGGGGGAAGCTGCCCAGGCAGTGAGCGCCCCGTGACGAGCGTGAGCAAAAGCAGAGACGGGGAGGAAGGGCAGGATGATGAGGAGGATACACGTGGACCCACCTTCTCCCCAACGATTGACACGTCGGTGTAAATGCCGGTCTTGGGCTCCAGTACATTCACCTCCATCACCTCCAGCTTGTCCTGAACTCACGGACCCACCCTTGCTGCGTCTCTCTCATCGGGCCCCTCTTTCAGTCCCTCAGCCCTTCAACGCACTCAGCAACCCACGCCCTAGACTCTGACTTCCTTCATCAACGTTCGTCTCCAATCCCAAAATTTCAAGCGCCTCTCTCCGCCTTGACCCCCCCTACCCTGCAGCTCTCACCACGCGTCGCCTATGAATTTCCGCACCCCCCTCTTCCGCCCCCTCCACACCAACTCTTTGACTGCAAACCCAGGCCCCTCCGTCTCCGCTGCCTCTCCCAAGAGGTCCCCTGCAGCTCCCAGCACCGCGGCCGCCTCACCGCCCGCGCGCACCTCTCGCCAAGGAGAGCATGCCGTACATCTCACGCTTGCCCCAGGGAGGGTTCGAGGGGGCAGTGGGGATGGGGAGCACCATCCTCGTGTAGCCCCCTAGGATGATGAGCTTGCCATTGTAGGGGATGGCGGTGTGGCTCGCGCGAGGCCCCATCTGCTTGTCGCTCTTGAACTCCACCTTCGACCACTCGAGGTGCGTCAGGTCCAGCGCCTGCGCTCCCTCAGCTCGCCCCCGGTTGCAACCCTCATCCCTCCGCTAGCTCGGGCCCTGCGATGACACACCAGCTGGAGCCTCCGCGGCCTCAGCACAGCCCGCCCCATCTACGACAACCCCTCCGCTAGCTCGGGCCCTGCGATGACACACCAGCTGGAGCCTCCGCGGCCTCAGCACAGCCCGCCCCATCTACGACAACCCCTCCGCGCGGGCGGCTGGCCGGCCTATCAAAGCACATGTGTTGGATGGTCCGCGCAGGGACCTCGGCCACTGCTGGAAGCGGGGGGGGCAGGGGGGTGCGAGGGCGTGCAAACAGGAAATAGGCACGCACGTAGACTTCCTTGACGAGGCGGCCGTTGAACTTGCCGCCGAGAATGTACATCGACCCGCCAAGGATTGCCGCCGCATGCTCCGATCTGACCCCCAGCCTCCAGCCTTTGATGCGCTTGAGCTTGTGGCACGACGGGGGGCAGAGGCCCTCCCGACCGTGTGGAGGTGAAGGCGTGCGAGCATGAGGTGGGGGTGAAGACGTGCGAGCACGAGGTGGGGGTGAAGGCGTGCGAGCACGAGGTGGGGGTAGAGTTGCACTGGCACAAAAGGTGGATCAGGTGTGGAGTGCACGCAATTGGCACACTGCAGACAGGCATGGACACAGTATCCACTCATCCGCCTCCTCATTCCATGACACATACAGTGCTGTGGGCTGCTGCGTCCCACGCCCCGCCTCCGACTTCAACACACACACCGGCAGCAACTGAGCGCGTGACGCCGCAGAGGCACCGACGGCGGGCAAGCTCAGGAGGCGTTGCACAAAGCCACGGGGAGGAGGGTGGAAGGGTCAGGAGCGCACCGGGGTCCAGGAGGTGTGCCGGTGCAGTCCGGAGCAGTCCAGACATCGGAGGTGGTGACCTTTGCGAGGCGCGTCATGCGTGCCAGGTCCATCATCGTGCTCGACGAGATGTCCTTCACTGCACCAAATGCCCCTCAACCTCCCCTTCCCACCCCTTCCCACCCCTTCCCACCCCTCAGCAACCGCGGCCGGTGCACTAAGGCATGGCCCTCGCAGCGCTTGGCGTAGGCATTGCCCGGAGCTTGCTATTGCGTGTCTCACCTTGGCGGGGGAAGGGGTGGCCAATTTGACGGGGGCGTGTAGGTTGATTTCTTGGTGGATTTATCGGCATGGGGGGGAGGTGGGGAGGGTCTTGAGCAAAGTGCGTGTGGGGATGTGGTTGACACACGCTGGAACCCTCAAAGCCCGGGGCCCATCCAGGCTGCTATGACCACTTACAACAGGTCGCACTGCAACATGCGGCAACGGATCATCCCTCTGGTAAGCACACATACTGAGCGGCATGAGGCCCGCCGACAAAAGCCAGCCCACCATCATCCCAGTGGATGTGAGAAGCATTCAAGAACAGGGTGGGGCCGTGACAAGATACCACCGACGCATACCCCTCTAAACCAATGCAAAGCAGCATGCATGGATGTATGTATGAACCACTCACCGCCAAACACGCGACTGCGCGCTTTCACCACACACACCAAATATGTACATAGATATGGCATTAGTCCACGGTGGACATTGGCACTTTGTTTCAGGCCAGATCGGGCGGAGGCACTCCGTTGTGAGCTTTGTGGGGGTGCCCTGAGGTGCAGGGCCTTGCCTCGCAGGGGGAATTTCTCGGCCTCCTCCTGCTCCTTCTCCAATGCCAGCGCAGCGCGCCGCTCCTCCTCCGCCTTTATTGCCGCTTTCTTTTTCTGCACATCTCCCGAATATCACGTGCCTGCTCAGGCTCTCGTGGGCAGGACTCCTCACGCAGAGGCGGCGCGCACAGTCAGCAGAGGCAGAGCTCGCGCTGCGGAATCGCAAGCCGCCCCTCCCGCAGAGGCGGCGCGCACAGTCAGCAGAGGCAGAGCTTGCGCTGCGGCATCGCAAGCCACCCCTCACGCAGAGGCGGCGCGCACAGGCAGCAGAGGCAGAGCAGCACGGGTTGACAAGAGTGAGAGAAACCAATCATGCGCCACGCCACCAAATCACGCCGCGACATCCCATCGCGGCCACGAGTCCAGGTGGCACTTGCGGCATCCTCGTCGCAGATCACTGCTCAAGTGCCTATGCAGACATTCTCACCCACAGCGACGCCTCGTATGGCTCACATGAGGCCGTCTGAACACAGCCTATCATGGCCCCCAAGCTCTTCGGCTCCACCCATGCCTCTCCACAGCTCGGCACATCCCCTGCAGCGTTCCCCTCCATTTACTAAGGCCGCCTCGCACCCAGCTCGTACCTGGTAGAACTCCAGCTCTGCCTTTTCCTTCTCTTTCTGCTCCTCTATTTCTCTCAACTTTGCTCTCTCCTCTTCCAGCTTCGCCTCCTCCGCCTTACGTCTTTCCGCCTCCCTGCCAACCGCCCCCATCGCCACGCCCTCACGCTCCCATACACCGCGCTTCACACTAGAGGAGATGGCCTTCCTGCCGAGAAAGGCTCTTGCAGGCGCCTACCTTCCACATCGACCACACTCCCATTGCAAATCAATGCGCCTTTCCAGTTGGTTGGATTCCCGATTCACCCATTACACGCGTGTCCAATCGCACGCCCCCTTCCAAGCACACAAAGCCGCATAGTTTTGAGCACAGAGCCGTCACTGCACAGCCCTTGCGAACCGTGAGGGTGCGGCCATCGCAGCCACACGTGGCATGCTCGGGACCTATGGTCGAGTTTCGGAAAGTCCCGCTTTAATAACACGTTTAACAGAAAATCGGTTCCGAAACTAATCGAAACTGGTTTTGGAGGCTTCCGAAAGTATATTTCTGTCCTTGAAAGTGAATCGGGTTCGAATTTTTGGCGTGCAAGGCATTATCTGAAAGATACTGATGGCCGACAAGATGTTGAAAATGCGAATCTGATTTTTCTTTGATAACAAAAAACCTCTTTCAGAAACCTCCAAAACCAGCTTTGATCGCCTTCAAAACCGATGCTGGGTTCGGAATCAGGGTTACGGAGGTGGGGCCTTCCTAACCCCAGCCACAGGTCCCCGAGGGGACCAAGTGCTTCATGCATGGACAGCTGCACCAAACTCTACTCCCCTTCAGCAGTCCCGCCAAGCCTCCCTCTTTGCAACAGCGCTCAAACACCGCCCGGCAAGGCCCGCCTTCAGAAGGACGAGGGAGCTGCGCAGTTTGTGGCGCACTTCTCTGCTTCACGAATTTCGATCTCCAGCTTCGTCTTCTCTGCCACCTCCGCCACCAGCCTCTCTTTCTCCGCCGCTTTCTCCGCCTCAGCCTTCGCCTTTCTTGCATCCTCTTCCTCCTGCATTCATGCGTCCCCCCCCCCGTCCCAATCACTCCAGGCACCTCGCCCCTGCATTCATGTGTCCCCCCTCCCAATCCTCCAGGCACCTCACCCTGCATTCATGTGCCCCCTCCCAATCACTCCAGGCACCTCACCCCTGCATTCATGTGTCCCCCCCATCCACCACCTGGCATCCACTGTCCGTGTGGCCGCTGATTGGCAAGAACCTCGGGTGCGCCAAAAGATGGATCTTTCCTGGACATCTCCTCTTGACCGAGCGCCTGGAATGGCAACCGCCGCACACCTTCCGAGCACAGTATGCTGCTCCTGGCTCGCATGTATGCGCATATCACAACCGTCCCGGAGAGCATCCCCGCCTACGCAAGCCTCGGGTGATACAGGTTGGCACACCTTCTTCTTCAGATCGTCCTCAATTAAACGCATCTGCATATCACGGCGCTCCTGGATGGTGTTCCCCGAAGACTCCGCCATGGTCTTCATCATGGAACTGATCACCGCCTCCTCCTTCTTTGCCTCCGTCTGCTCCACCTTCTTCTTCATATCCGCTGAGATCGTCGTCTCCAGCCTGGCCCGCACTCCTCCGAAACACGCGCGCACCATGATTGCGAGGACAGGGCGTCATAGGTTGTGACGCGCATCGCCCGCGCTCTAACACAGGGCTTCATACAGGCCGCCCGAGTCCCTTGCATCTCTGAACATGCGGCTTAAAACGGCACGTCATCGGCTGCGCCAATGGGATGCCCAGGCGCCCTCTGAGCATCTCAAATATGGCGGCATCTAAGGAATGGTGGGGTTGGGGGGGGGGCTGCAGGCATAATGGCCCCATGCCTGTCCAGGAGCAGGCTCAGCTTCTGCTCCCGCTCCAGGCTTTCCTTCGCAAGCTTCTCACTCTGCACACGCTCCTCAATCTCTGCCATGCGCTGCTCTGCTTCCTTCGTCTTTCTCCTCTCCTCTTCCTCTTCCTCAAGCTGCGCCATCCACCCTCTCCTCTCCAGGAGAGTCGCCTCAGCCAGGCCCCATCTCCGCGGCACATGGGTTCCTCGTAGCACTCAACCCTCCACAAATTGCCTGCCCCACAGGGTTCACCCGGACCATGCCCGTGGTGCACAATGGGACTACCATCTAAGCAGGCCTCCAAACTCCTTGCCCGGGACCTTCGGGCTCCCCACACTCCCTACTTCCAGGTGGCGTCCTGTTCCCCATATTCGTCAGCACACTCTTGCTCCCTGCCGCCCTTGGCATTCCCTGTACCCAAATGCGCGGGGAAGATTCAACCTTCACCCGGAAAAGTTTTCTAAAAGGCCAAATGGGCCAAATTCCAGCTGAACCAACGCCTCGCAGCACCCCCCTCTCTGTGAAATCCATGCCTCGCAGCACCCCCCCTCTGGCGAATCCACGTCTCGCAGCACCCCCTCTCTGTCAAATCCATGCCTCGCAGCACCCCCTCTCTGTCAAATCCACGCCTGCAGCACCCCCTCTCTGGCAAATCCCGCCTCGCCACCCCCCTCTCTGTCAAATCCACGCCGCAGCACCCCCTCTCTGTCAAGTCCACGCCTCGCAGCACCTCCCTCTCTGTCAAATCCACGCCTCACAACAATCCTCTCTCTGGCAAATCAAGGCCTCGCAGCAACCCTCTCTCTGGCAAATCTACGCCTCTCATCAGCCCGTACGTTTGGGATCATAGTCACCAAATCCAAAGGCTAGAGGTAGAGGGTCGTCTGGCGATAAGGCGCCACGTCCCATGCTCAGGCGATGGCGCAGCTTCGCGGAGGATCGCCGTCTGTGCGGCCGCAGGGCTGCCTATCAGCTCCATGCCGGGCGCCGGATGAGGCTCACACCCTGACGAGAGCCTGTGTGGTCTGTGCGGCCGCAGGGCTATCTATCAGCTCCATGCTGGGCGCCGGATGAGGCTCACACCCTGACGAGCGCCTGTGTGGTCTGTGCGGCCGCAGGGCTGTCTATCAGCTCCATGCCGGGCGCCGGATGAGGCTCACACCCTGACGAGAGCCTGTGTGGTCTGTGCGGCCGCAGGGCTCTATCAGCTCCATGCTGGGCGCCGGATGAGGCTCACACCCTAACGGCGCCTGTGTGGTCTGTGAGCGCAGGAGCTGTCTATCAGCTCCATGCCGGGCGCCGGATGATGCTCACACCTAACGAGAGCCTGTGGTCTGTGCGGCCGCAGGGCTGCCTATCAGCTCCATGCCGGGCGCCGGATGAGGCTCACACCCTGACGAGAGCCTGTGTGGTCTGTGCGGCCGCAGGGCTATCTATCAGCTCCATGCTGGGCGCCGGATGAGGCTCACACCCTGACGAGCGCCTGTGTGGTCTGTGCGGCCGCAGGGCTGCCTATCAGCTCCATGCCGGGCGCCGGATGAGGCTCACACCCTGACGAGAGCCTGTGTGGTCTGTGCGGCCGCAGGGCTGCCTATCAGCTCCATGCCGGGCGCCGGATGAGGCTCACACCCTGACGAGAGCCTGTGTGGTCTTCAACTCCAGGATGCGGGATGCTGCCTCCGCCTCCGCCCGGAGCTTCTGCGCGGGGGCACTCAGAGCGTTGTCAGATTGCGCCAGCTCAGTGGCCTCCTTCGCTTGCCTCAGCAGCTTCGCTGCGCGGTCCGCCTCCTCGGACACCTCCTTGTCAATCTCGGCCAGGCGCTGCTGCTGCATCTCCTCCGGCAGCCGCTTACGCTCGCACAGCCCCATCGCCTTATTGCGCGAGAGCAGGAGCCCCTGCACCCACAAGGCCCTTCTCTTAGATGCCCCGCCACACCACCCCCTCCACACCATCCCCTCCACGGCACTCTGTGCTGGCCGCTCATCGATCGGACGCTTGCGGCCATCCACCACCATTGGGATATATGTGGCCGCAGGCGAACGCACATGCCGTTGTGGCGAAGATGCGGAGTCTCCCCCATAGGGTTTAACACCAGAATGATCCAGGCTTCACCAGGGAGACAATAATATCACAGAAGACCCTCTACAACCTACATCAAGGGCCTCACTGTTGCTGTATTCTGTGGCCCATGATCACCAAATATCACGCAACGTTAGAGAGGGAGGTGACTACACTCCTTGGCACAGCCTGACCCTCCTAAAAATCAGAGCCATGCCATGTAGAAACTTCTCTTCAGACGAAACGGGCCGGGGATGAGAACTGAGGCCCCCCTAAAGGGCTGGAGGGGTGGCGGCTTGCCTTGGAGAGGTCGCTGCGAATGCGAGCGGCGGGCTTCTCTTTGGGAACCGCAACTTCGTCGTCATCGGGTGGCAGTCGGTTCACCACGTGACTCTTCTTTGGCGCAATCTGCAGTATCTTTGCCTCCAGCTGTGCGACCTCCTCCTGATGAGCGCCACCACCGCAGGACACCCGTGCAGCGCTTCAGGTTCGCTCCACGTGCCACGATGCTGCACCGCAAGCTAATCCACCTCGCATGCGGATCTTTGAACATCCACTTTGCCCGTGGCGCGCGAGGCCTGTGTGCCGTGCTCTTCTGAAAGGTACGGTGGGCGTACTCGGCAAGGGCACTGCCTCGCATGCGAGCGGCCATACTGCTCACGCTCTGCGCAGGATGCTCTGCCTCGCATGCGAGCGGCCATACTGCTCCTGAAGGGATGCTCTGCCTCGCATGCGAGCGGCCATACTGCTCACGCTCTGCGCAGGATGCTCCGCCTCGCATGCGAGCGGCCATACTGCTCACGCTCTGCGCAGGATGCTCCGCCTCGCATGCGAGCGGCCATACTGCTCACGCTCTGCGCAGAATGCTCCGCCGCACATGTGAGCGGCCATACTTCACACGCTCTGCGCAGGATGCTCGGCCTCGCATGCGAGCGGCCATACTGCTCACGCTCTGCGCAGGATGCTCCGCCTCGCATGCGAGCGGCCATACTGCTCACGCTCTGCGCAGGATGCTTCGCCTCGCATGCGAGCGGCCATACTGCTCACGCTCTGCGCAGGATGCTCCGCCTCGCATGCGAGCGGCCATACTGCTCACGCTCTGCGCAGGATGCTCCGCCTCGCATGCGAGCGGCCATACTGCTCACGCTCTGCGCAGGATGCTCTGCCTCGCATGCGAGCGGCCATACTGCTCACGCTCTGCGCAGGATGCTCGGCCTCGCATGCGAGCGGCCATACTGCTCACGCTCTGCGCAGGAAGCTCCGCCTCGCATGCGAGCGGCCATACTGCTCACGCTCTGCGCAGGAAGCTCCGCCTCGCATGCGAGCGGCCATACTGCTCACGCTCTGCGCAGGATGCTCCGCCTCGCATGCGAGCGGCCATACTGCTCACGCTCTGCGCAGGATGCTCCGCCTCGCATGCGAGCGGCCATACTGCTCACGCTCTGCGCAGGATGCTCCGCCTCGCATGCGAGCGGCCATACTGCTCACGCTCTGCGCAAAATGCTCCGCCTCGCATGCGAGCGGCCATACTTCACACGCTCTGCGCAGGATGCTCGGCCTCGCATGCGAGCGGCCATACTGCTCACGCTCTGCGCAGGATGCTCCGCCTCGCATGCGAGCGGCCATACTGCTCACGCTCTGCGCAGGATGCTTCGCCTCGCATGCGAGCGGCCATACTGCTCACGCTCTGCGCAGGATGCTCCGCCTCGCATGCGAGCGGCCATACTGCTCACGCTCTGCGCAGGATGCTCGGCCTCGCATGCGAGCGGCCATACTGCTCACGCTCTGCGCAGGATGCTCTGCCTCGCATGCGAGCGGCCATACTGCTCCTGACAGGATGCATGGCCACCCCTGACATGCGCCCAACATGTGCGAACTCTGCCTTGAATGCGGTTGCGCCTGGGTAGGGCCAGGCAGGCACTCAAAGCCTGCATTCCCGGTGATATGGCGTCACCGTCTTGTCGCGTCATACCTTCATGTCGCGCTCGTGTACTGCATTCAAGTTCAGGGGCCGCTTGTGCCCCTGCTCAGCACTCCCCCTCCCCTCCACCAGAACTTTGCAACCAAAGCTAACCCTCTCCGCCTCTCATGCAACCACTGACTCGCGCTCTTCCACCAGTCCAGAAGTGCCAACAATTTGCCTTGCAGACTCTGCTACTCCATCAGAATCTTGCGTCTAGATCAGTGGCGTTTGCTCCGCATCTTAGCCAGCAGTGCAGAATGGCCAGCACCCTCACGCCCCGTTTGAGGGATTCAAACGAGAAGTAACGGATGCATGTGACACAAGATTGGTCGAATCGCACGCACGGGCAGCTCAAGGCACAATCTACGCACGTTTTGACAGCCCGCAGACGCTCTCCCCACCCCACGTCCTTTCCAAATCGCGGGTGCTTCAGTGTTTTGCCGCTTTCACGGTACAGGAACGGATTGATTTGCGTCTCAGGTCTTTTCATACACAGGCAACGCGCTCCAACTGGACCTTGCACTTCTGGGTATGCACGAGTAACTGCTGGTAACCAGGGGCCACGGGCAGCGCTCATCTCCGGTCAGAGGGACTAGCAGCGGCACATGGCACCCTCTCCATGTCACGGCACAAAATGCCGCAGACCACAAGTGAGAAGTGGAGGGGATGGTGCACATACAGATCCAACAGGTTGCGCCTCCCTGCTAGCAGAGCTCTTCGAGTAGGAAAAGGGCATTGAACCAAGCTGGCCCTTCTCCATCAACGTCTCAATCTCCTTCTTCAGTTCATCGTACTCCTCATATTCTTCCCCCGCCACCTCTTCTGCCATTACCTCCAGCAGTGATGCCTCCAGCTGCACAGCACGCGGCCAACTCCCTGCTTCACTGGGCCTCCTCGGCGCTGCACAGTCGCAGCCTAGCGCCGCGCCCTCTTCCGATGTCAGGAGAGAGGCAAGACACCGGTGAGAAGCAGCGCGCAGTGGAATAATACCGTGGTGCTCCCTTCCCATCACGACTAAGAAATAACACATCACGTAGCGCTGAGATACTCTCTTCCAATACCACGGTGGCGCCCACGTGGCGGACCACAGCTGATAAACATCACCCGGGCGCGGTATCGTAATCTTCTATTGGCAATGTCAATGGCGGTCACTACTAAGGATGATGTGGCGTAGTGCCGCAGCGCTCTGTTCCGATATCACAGCGGCGGTCACTACCAAAGGATGAGGTGGCATGGTGCCGCAGCCCTCTCTTCCCAGGTCAACCTGGCAGTCACCGCACATCAAGGAGGACGTGGCGTGGTGGTGACGGGGCAACACCTCCCTCGGCGGAGTTGCTGTCAACTATCGTGCCACTATCAAAAGGTGTCACTCGTAAAAAATTCTCCAGATTGGAGGGTTATAGGAATGGAATATGCGCTCGACAGCACGATCACGACGTTCTTCACAGATAACTGCCGTCATCAGGAATACTCTCAAACCCCATAAACAGCTTCCCTCGTGCTGTAGACCCTCGAGGACGGGATCTGCGGAGAGCCTCCCCATCGGCAGTGTTGTGCCCGGGCGCAGATTGCACCAAGATCCATTCCTGAGGTGTTACCCTCGAACGAAGGCAGGTGTGCCAGCAAACACACATCAAGTGGAAGCCGAGCTGCGCTGCGATATTTGGAGAAAGAGCAGATCCCGTCTCACAACTCACATCACGCAAGGGCTAAACGACCGGAGGCAGACAAGAAGGTACAGACTCCGGCAAGTTCTGAGTCTCCACTAGTTCTCGTGATGCGAAGACTTCGTTCGTACAATCTGCGCAGATCGGGAATAGGAACGTCTTCACGACTGAACTCCAGAGCTAGCGACATCCCAGACAATGACGTCTGCTGTCTCAGGGCAGCGAGCATCCTTTCCCTCCATCTCCTGCCTGTGATGAGCAAGTGACAGGGACGGAAAACCCAGCGTTCCATGCACACCACCCGTAGAACATTTCTGCTCTTTGCAACGCTGTATCGGGAAGCTACCTCGAGCTTCTCAATGACCTTCGCTTCCATAAACTTGACCTGCAGCAAGCACGCAAGACCAGCCCCCTGAGTAAAGCATAGTATAAAGCAGCGTTCTCACTATGCAAGGAATAACCTCCGCAGCAAAACAATCCACGATAGGACCGCAAGAAATGCACCTTTTCGTGAAGAGCGAGCAAGCGGGGCTGATGCCAGCTATTTTCTGAACTCGGAGCGCGCAGTGAATGTGAAGCAAGCCCAGCGATGCGAAGATGAGAGAAACAAAGCGTTGATCGTAAGCATTCGCTGTTATCGGTCAAGGCCGACCCACCTCAACTTCCCGAACAATGTCGCTCATCTTTTCGACTTCGTCCTTAATGGCTCGAACCTGCGAAGCCATCGACCGAGTTGTGGTCACTGGTCAGCGCCAGGAGCCAGCTAAACACGGCGAGCTGCTAGCAACAATGTCCCAAAAAAGCTAGCCGTGGATTATATACTGACACTGAGCTCCAAACAACCAGAGAGAAACAAGAAAAGGCGTTTTATGTTCGATATGAACACAAGTTGCAGAAGTCTTGAGACGCAGGCAGTACTTACACTACATCCATTTTTGGAGTGAAAGTCAAATGCAGCTCGTCCAACTACACGCGTGCCACGGCGGTAACTAACAAGAGAGTTCGACGGGCCTGTGCCTTAAGATATAAAGGTTCACCACTGCGGGTAATCGTGCCCAATGTTCACCCTTCCTCGTTTCTCTAGCATATCAGGACAGCTTGAACAGCACGATCGTAAGTGAGTAAGCTATGGAGGGAATACGACCCTCGTCATCGAAGCAGCCTTTTACTCACCACTAACATCAAAGTCGCTTTCGGAACTTCTACAGACCGTGAGGAAAACATCCTAGGCGGGAGCGACAGCAGACGGTGAAGGCTTGACTCGAACCACCACCGTTAGGCAACAACCTGAAGTGCGCACCTGAGCTGGATCGTCCCCGCTTGACATTTGTTGCCACCTGCAACAAGACCGTGCAGAACATGAGCTAGCAGGTTGACTCCAAGCAAACGCAGCCTTGATCCGTTTGATATCGCAGTTGGATCAGAAGCCGTTGAGCAAGCAGTTGCATAGTTCAAAGTCAGTGCTTTCTGGAAACACGTACGATCTTATGGACCCATAGCTAGCACAGCAGTATAACCCCCCAGGAGACGGTCAGCCTTCCGCGCACCAGAAAGGGTATTCATCCTCAACGGTCCGAACATAAAGTCGCATTGCCTCCGGGCCCTAGCGGAAGCCACCAAAAGAAGACGTCAGAACATGCAAGAGTAAGGGGCAACAAAACATAGATGACGATGATAGTTTCAGCGAGATATGACTTCACAACATTTTGCTTCCTTGCTTCCAAGTGGTAGAGACATCTCTTTGCACTAATACTATGTATTTTGACTGAGGGGGGAGCGAGGCTTAGGAGAGCCCGGAACCACACGGATTTTTTGTTGAAGAGCGTACCGCCATGTCTCCCAAAGAAGACCATGCATCCCACTTGGCTTGATCCACGTAGCTCACAAAGGGCCCCCAAGGTCGAGAGTTTGGATTGCGTCCTTCGAGGCCCTGCAAGCAGGAAGAATGCAACAAAGTAAGGAACAAAAATTGCAACCAAATTCAGGTCGGAAAGATGCGTACAATATTATTTCAGGAATGAAGGTCGATTTCATACATACATACATGCGAAATACACAAGCAAGTATCTCGTGAAAAACGCCGCGAGCGAGCGCTTTTGATCTCGTTTGTTTATTTCGAAGTCGGGGGAAACGTGAGATAGGCGCGAACTTGTTGGAAGAGCGCATAGAGGGTCAACCGAACTTCGTCGGTTAAAGGTTCTTCTTCCTCGGGCATATCGCCAATCCAAACGGAGCAAGCAAAAAACCTTTCTGGGTACGGCAGGGTGCAGGTGGAGGAGCGGTCGACTGTGTTCTCGCCGCTTAATAACTCCTGAAGAATAAGCAAGGACACTCTTCAGATTAAAATCATGTTTCAATCATATGGTGCTGCGCTCAATATATACGATTGACCGCGTTGTGTTTGCCACTATCAGGGTAACGATATCGAGAGCTGTCAGTCGCTTTTTGGAAATCAAGAGCCAGGATGGTAACGCAGAGGATAATACAACACGGGATTAGAAAAATTATGATACCTTCAACATGTCAGAGTTGGAAACCATGGTTTCAAAAACTAATGATACTGTCCAGTCTCTTTCGTAAATCTCAGCAAAACATTCAAACTGTAGAGTTCTGACTGCTTTCGTTGGAACGGAGCTCAGTTGAACGCGCCCCGATTCACTGTTTTCATGCTGGTTCCTTCACGTTCATCCTGTGACTATCCTCCTCCCGTCCGCTCGGTAAACCTTCCGCTTTTTCATTCGCTTGCAGGTTTATCGACACAGCAGTTGTCAACCTTCGCTTGTCATACTCATAGATATACAGGGTGATCCTCGATACCGATCATACAGATACTCTCGCCTCCCCCAATCGGGAGCGGGAGCGGGAATCGCAATCGATCGTTCTCGGTTCTGTCATACGACCGCGTCCGGCATCGTATCGGCGCGCTCCGGCGCGGCGTGACATGACATGTATGACATGACACACCGACATCGACAAGCGACAGCGCAGCGACATCGACAGCGACAGCGACAGCGACAGCGACAGCGACATCGACAGTTGATTTGAACGCGGTCGTGTCACAGGTCAGACAGTCCTCAGTTGTAAACAGGAGCGTCTTCTCGATACATAAACATATTCGCACCGAAGGTGCGTACTTTTTCTGTTAATATGTACCGGGTGTCACAAGTATGCCGGAGGTGCTCGTTATGCCGGGGGGCTAGTTATGCCGTAATAATGCGTGATGACTATGATCAGGGACTATGATGACTGCCAACACTTGTCGTGGTGCATACGTCTAGAAATAAACACGACGGGGCCAATATTCTGAGAGCAACGATTTACCATAAAATAGAAAAATACGAACTGGATCATTGAATATTTGTCGACGTGAAAGATATTCGCCTGGTCACACTATTCTATAGATCAGGGGAGCATGTTATTGCAATAGAATTTCGATGGCATAGACGCGCTTCGCTGAGTCATGCACGTCTTGTCTGTTTCACGTTTCACACTTTGACTGAAATCGAAGCGTTCTTGTAGCGTGTCCACACCAAATTCTTCAGCTCTCTGTAACGGATAATATTATCGTAAGATACTGTAAATATGCCGCAACTATGGGAGCACCTTACTGAAGAACAGCAAGTCGAGTTTGTATCGCTTGCAGATGACCCAGACGCACAAGCGGAGTAAGTCTCAAAGGGAAACGCCATTTGTTGCAGATTTGAGGTCATGTGCTGTTCTCAAGATATATCCGATGCAGAGGAAGTGATTTCACAAAGTATGGGTGCAGTAGTTGAGTGGAAATGCACTTGCAAATTGTGTTCCTCCAGGGCGCTTGCGAAAGCTCTGAATCTTCCGGACTACACTGGAGATGCCCGAAGTTCTATTAAACTGGACTTTTGCAGCTATAATCTCAGGTCAGAGAGTTTTGGCAGGATTCCTTTATGGCGGGCATATTCGATTAGGTTTTAGAGCTCGCGCCTGCTGAGTGAAGCCATCTTAAAAAGCTCGTTTTTCAAGTGAATCCCCCTTTCGTGGAGAATCTGAGTGTGGTTTGCCCTCTATTTATCGCTGCCGGTAGACTTCAACGCACAGACATGAAACAGCTTTTTATCTTATTACTGGACGTCGCATCATTCTTCATTCGAGCATCTTCGGTAGCTCTGCGGAAGCGAGTTCAGCGGGGGAGGGGGCACTGCAATTTTTTTCCTTGCCTTGGTGCTTGATAACTGCATATTTCCTCGCATTCTTGAAAAAATTTTCCCCCTAGTTATTTCTGTTCAAAAATGTATGTTGACGTGAACACGGAAGAATAACGTTGTGCGACTTCGCTTGACTCCGTCTCCAAATCCACTGGCCCTATGCAGTTTTGCAAAAGATTCAGCTTTCAGTCAGCAGCAGACATCCATGTTCTTCTCCATCGCGCTGGATATTCTAAACGGTGTTGCGGGTCAGTCCTCCTTGCCCAAATGTATACAACTTGTCGAAAAGCAAAACCCGCGCTTTCCCGGTGTCCACGCTCGAGCTGTTCTTATTCCTGTTGCTCCGAGGCAGGTCCTCGCGGTTGTTCTGAAAGTTTGTCATGCGAATTCGCGCCTATCGTCGTGAGAGCTTCCTATAAATTCAGGCTAGTGGTAGCGGAGCACCTGAGGGTTTCTCGGCGGGCGGATGCTCTTTCGAGACGGTGCTTGCAGCTGGGGGTTCGCTGGCGGAGGCTCAAAAGATGTTCAAGGAGTCGCTCATACCACTCTGTGCGCTGAAACCCAAGGTCAGGGCATCCTAAACCGCCACCGCTTTCCTCGCAACGGTGCCGTATTTATTGTTTAGAAGGCTACGGCTAGGAGAAATAAGTACCCCGACGTCCTCGGACAATCGTGGCCGTTCAAAGATGTGCGTCTGCGCCTGCTACCTCTCCGACGCCTCTCTTGATCTGAGGACAGCCTGGCGGTTTCAGGTGGGCTTCTCGCCGGCTCAAACGGAACAACTTGCAGCGTCCGAGGAGCAATTAAACCAAGCAAAAGCTGCGCTTGTGAGGGCACGCTGCCCTCCTCCGCCCACCCCTCCTCCGCCCACCCCCGGGAGCAAGAAAAAGGGGAAGCAGGAGGAGGAGCCCGAACCTATCGAGCCGGATCCAGAGCAGATCAGAGAAGCTGAGGAAGCTCTCGAAGTGGCACAGACGAACTACGACACACTGAAGGGTCAGTTCGAGGTGTGCTTGCTTAACCCAACTTCTCTTCCTTTTGTCTTAGCAGCGCGGATTCTGCCGAGCCCCGCGAATTTGGCTGTGAAGGAGCGCTCGACTTGTGAAATGGGTTCGACACGGCAACGTGCATACCCGAGTTAAATTCGTATCGGGGTTTCAGAATGGAAGGGTAAGTCTGCTTTGTTTAAACCTGCATTACCCTTTGAGAAGCTTCGCTAGAGCTCCAGTTTGTTGTGTATAGCCGTGGACTGTCCTTTCAGTCACATTTCTGATATCGTTCTTCCCGCTGGAAAAGAGCTGCATAGATGCGAGCAAAGCCTCGCTGCTTTTTGGTGCAGTGATCCTTGTTGTTGTTTCCCAGCGACCTCACTCCAGTTCACGGAAGTGGTGTAGACTTCCTCTTGTATCAAAGGAAGCCTTTCTCGAACACTCGGTGCCGTGCCGACACTGCCTTTCTTCTCACAGCAAGTGGTGTTACTGACAGACGGACAATCTCACCTTCACCGTCGTTGACTTAAAGCGAGTAACTGACTACATGACCTCCAGGTGATGCCCCTTGGTGCACTGACAGTTTCAAACTCGAATATCCTAAGTGGTGCCAGATCGTTTGCGAAGTGGGGAGTGTGGCAGTGCTAATCTCGAACTTGCGTTGGTATGTGTTTGAAAAGCAGTTTCTTCAAGCACTTGAGGCTCTACCAGTATGTCTTCTGCAAAGACCAAGAGCATGCGAAGGATAATGTCACAGTGAAGGTCGCCCACCCACCCGTTTCCCTTCCCTTCAACTGCCCTGAGAGAATTCAAACGGAAGTTGCGTGACAGCCCTCGAAACTTTTCACAGCTAGATAAAGACACGTGAACAAGCGTGGTCTCTCTCTTTCTCTGCTTGCATTTAACTATAGTCGCATATCCTGTCCCGTCTATATTGATGGTCGGTTTCCACCGGAAGGGTTGCCGAATCTTGAATATTTGCTCTGTTTCTTGGGCCGATGCTCAACTCCAAGTGTGGAACTCGTCCGTCATTGGAAAACCATCCCGTGCCACTCCTCTTGCGTGGGATTCAAACCGAGGAACTCGTATTTTATGAGCTCGTTGCCTGTGGCACTGCAGCATGCAGCGTTACTCAAGGCATGAAACACCCTATGACAATAATATTGGGTGCATGGGTACGTGGCAAACGGAAACCACCAGTCCCCTCGATATCTGTGCGTCTTTTCCATAGTAGCGTGTTGTGGCGGGCTTTCCTGTCGGAGGCCATTATCCCCAGTGTGGTTGGCGGCAACAGGTTGAGACCGCAGTCCCCGCGCTGCCTCTGCGGATGGCCCTGTCCCCCGAGGAACTGGAAATGCACAAACAAAGCCTTGCGGCGGAAGCAAAGGCGGAGGAGGAAGCTCGTATCAAGAGGGAAGAGGAAGATAAGGCAAGTGGCGAATGACCCTGCCTGTTGGGAAAGTGCCGGCCCTGCTTGTTGCGCCGACCCGCTTGCACGTTGGCCTTGGGAAAGTGCCGGCCCTGCTTGTTGCGCCGACCCGCTTGCACGTTGGCCTTGGGAAAGTGCCGGCCCGCTTGCACGTTGGCCTTGGGAAAGTGCCGGCCCTGCTTGTTGCGCCGACCCGCTTGTACGTTGGCCTTGGGCTTGCGCCGACCATGTTTGTTTGTTGGTCTCGGGCCTGCACCGACCCTGCTTGATCGTTGGCTTTGGGCAGGCATTCTTGGGGCGGCCCTAAAGTAGGCTGTTTGTGTTTCTTGCTTCCACTCTGATCACCCTTTTGCAGGACACGCCCTTTCATGGAGTGTTGTGCGGGCTCTCATGTGTTTGTTTCTTTCCTGCCACTCGCGTAGCTTTATATTAAGAGGGGCAGCGCATGTATGTCTTCAGTTAAATATGAGTTTCGCTGTGTTTGAGAGCAAACTCCCACTCAAGTGGCGTGCCTAGCTGACCCGTTAATTTTTCAAGGCCGTGCAACCAGCCAACATAAATATCTTGGGGCCCGGCCCTGTTTCAGATGGAGTTGGTTGAGCTGACACCTGTTGGTTTGCCTCGCGCGAGTATGGCGTCACGTTTTACAGCAGAGGGCACGAGCTATTGCTGCTAGCGCCTGCACAGCCAACATAAACAAACACGGTGGTGTTCAGAGCTTGGGGTGGCGTTTTTTGCAACAGCAAAAGGCAGAGGAAGAACATATAGAGGCAGAGAGGGTCAGAAAGGAGGAGGAGGAAGCGGAGCTCCGAAAGCGGAAGCCGGGGACCTTAGACGAGGCCGTCGATCATGCCATAATGATGCGCCTACTGGTGCCACCCTGACGCCCTATAACCCACTTTCGCTCAAGACATGTGTTTCAGGGTGGTGTGGTGCAAGAATATCGGGCCCCCATGGCTCTGAGAGGTGCGAGTGCCTCTCCCAATATGTGAAGATACAACAGCCAGGACGAGAGAGGGGCTTCCCGGGTTTTTCAACCTATTTAACCTTCTTTTCCTTGTTTTATGCTGTCATGCAAATGCGCTATTGTCAGCTTATGGTTGTTAGCACAGAATAATGGGCTAAAGGTTTGCCATTAGTTCGCAATACCATCCTTCAACATGACTTGCTGTATTTTAGCAAAAGTGGAACTGGCACTGTTTTATTGAGAGGAGCTGGCTCGCCAAGAAAGAGAAAGCGCTTACACGCCCAGTCGAATAGGAGTTACATAGAGCTTTTGTTGGTGCCAAAGTATACCGGCACTCCATGACTTAATTTTGCTTGTGCTCTGTCAGGAGGAAAAGGAGAAGCTCGAGGCAGAATACAAGGCAAGAGAGGAGCAACTCATGGAGAAGATCCGCACGATTGAAAGTCGTTTGGCACCGGCCTAGGCACATGTTGGATAACCTGTGCTATTCGAAGAGCTGTTTGTTGTACCTTATACAAGACGCTGAGACTCTAATGAGAGCTCAGATTTTGGACAGGACTTCCAGAACCGTCACTCAAACAGTAGCAATTACGAAGGTTATATCGATGCTTTTGTGCCATTGCTCAGTATGCATGATTATTGAAAGGCTCAAACTATGGGAATATCATATCTGCCTTAAGCACATATGATTTACCATTCTGATTATTGAACCTGAAGTAGCGTATTGATTTTGTGGAAGTATTGTATTGATTTTTGTGGAAGTAACAAATTCGATATCATGTCACGAAAATAATGAAACAGAAGTGGACAGTTTACATTGGAGACCGGAACGAGAAGAAGTTTGACAGTCATGTATGTTGAACCTACTTTGTACACTGGCATAGGGGATATAGCAGCCATTGTTGACTTTACATCATAGCCTCGCTCACTGTTTACACAATCCACGAAGTATGTGGAGGGGGGCATGAACCATGAGGTCTCGTGTTCGCCTCACTCTGGGCTCAAGCGTCGAGTTTGAAGCGACGTATAAATTATATTCAGAGTTGATCGCCGCCTGAATAAAGTATATTGGAAAGCTAGTGCTTTGCAGCTACTACGTTCTCCATCGCACCGTTTTGCCCCATTCATTTTGGGGGGTTATTCATGCATACATTCTTCGAAAATTTTAGCACCGGTTTGCCCGGCATTCATTTTGTTTTTGGGGGTATTGCTGCAAACATTCTTCGAAAACTTTAGCATCGGTTTGCCCCATTCATTTTTT